>JYFJ02002631.1:0-54196 GCA_000934665.2 Catajapyx aquilonaris
CTCTATCAACAAAACAGTCCGCTTGCCTAGCTCCTCTCGCCTGACGCGTCTGAGCGCACCCGTTCCTTGTCTATGAACCCCCTCTAGATGGCGTTTCTGGACCATATTCCGGACACGGGTTCCTATGTCAAAAATACTTGTCTTGGTCCCTTCTATTACCCCTACAAGTTTGTCGATTGAATTCATTTGCACCCTGTATAGATGGCATCCATATAGCAAGGGGGGGCCAGAAAACTAAAGGTGATCCCACCATTTCACCGCCACATGCAGCTCGGGGTGGGGGTGGGGAGTCACGATCCCCTTTCGTTTACTGGCTCCCCTTGAGATCTCTGGGCCATCTATATTCCAGTCCATATTGTAATCGCCGGACCTTAAAACATAGTAATGGTCAAATCTGTACATGTTACCAGTTTTGAATAAAAATACACACAATGACTTAGGACTCAAACCTCAAGCAATATTGTGCCTGCGCTGCCAAAAAATTGTGATGAAATTGTGCTGGCAAAATTAGAATGGCCTCCAACCAGTGTGATCTATGGATAACCTCCTGAAACTGAAGTACCTGATCTATTGCATCCATAACATGACAGGGATCAGTGACCTGAAATCATGAATGGAAGAGAATCTCTTTTTTTATTAACTTGGCAAGTCAGTCTATCCAGATCATATTTAAAATATTATTGATTAGTGTATTAAGTGATCACTATAGGCCAGGTCAGATGTAGGAAGAATCTCAGATTCAATTAATTTTATTTATTGATGACAACAATCAGGAAATGATGAATAAATCTGGGATTTTTAATGCGTCTGACGGGGAGCAGTTGCCTTTTTTTTCAGTCGTACTGGAAATAAAAAATAAACATCCTAAGGAGTACACCATGTTGTTTGAAAAAGAGTGACTAACCTTTACACTTATTTTGCGGCCCTTTCTCTTACTTATAGGCAATGACAATAAATTTATTGGTAAATTTGTAACTCAGAGGCTGTGGACCAGACATTTCAGAATTATCATCTGATACGTAAGGGAGAGTGTAGAGGAATATATGACTCGACTATTTTTCTCAAGGTGTGAAACTAAAGGTTCTTGTCACCATGACATAGTGGCACCAGCTGACCCAATTCTCCCTGAAGAAATGCAATGTATGATGTAACTGTCTTTGTGAAACTGGCATGAAGAAACTGATTTATGCCACTGCATTTGAGATTTCTGATATCCCAATCTTTACTCTGTTCCTCAACCACTGCATTATTCCAAATCATTGACAGTTACGTGTGACTTGGAAGTTATCATGAAGCTCTGATGGGTTGTTAATACACAAATTCATTTTAAATTGAAGTTTAATCACATGTATCACTGTTGTGCTACTGGCATGATCAAGGTCAAGATACCAAGCATTTGGGAATGAGTTCTGCTGATCATGAGTATCTATGGGTGTGTGTGAGCATCCAGCCTCCAGTGTACTCGTCAAGTAAAAGTGTAGGGGATGTTATGTTACAATGACCAATAATTATGTATGTGACTTAACATTTGCTGAATACAAGCAGCCACTAGTGTTGTAAAAAAAAGCCGGAAATTTTGACTGCCAGAAAAAAACGCTTTTTTGGGAAAATAGGTTTTCCCCCAAACATATTAATTTTTTTCACAATTTTTGGGGATTTTTTTTGCACAGTATCTCTCAAGTTCTTATCATATCCCACTATTCAGAAAAGTCAATCACTGCAACCTGGCATTGTAGTTGTTGTGTTCTACAGCATTTTCTTTCAAAATATGCGATACTTAAAAGTAGAATTGAACTTCAATTGCAGGCAGGATGTGTAAGACCATCCCTGGACTGGAAAAAAGAGCTCCAACACGATCCACGTAAAGGTGGACTGAAGGAACTGTACCGGGACTGCCACCTATATGAAAAACTGAATGATTCCTCCGCTGGTGGCAGTAAGTTAGCACACGAGAACTAATATTAGAATCAGTTTCACAACAGGGGCAGATGTGGTCACAATGATGTAGGCACAAATCCAGCTCATTTCCCACTACAGTCAGTCACATCATGTTGTTGCAACCATGTCTCAAGCGCATCTGCCCCCGTAGTTTAATAGCATGTGTAGTTTAGATTTGGGCATTGGATAAATGCTGTTTCAGGCCACCACAAGTACAAGGTCTACAAAGATGCGGAGCTCATGCACCCATTCCAGCTGTTCAACAGCAGCATTGACAATGCCATCATCTGGCCATCATCAAGAGATAGCTTCTTTTTTTTCCGCGCTGTGGTTGTTGACCCTCAGTACAGGTTGGAAACTATACAAATGTTCTTTATTTACTACACTGTTCTATTTTGTTACATTACTAAAAGCTGGATCATTTCACAGTTTCTGTGAAGTTCAGACTTACTTTACTGTAAAACTGATTGGATATCCGGTGCAAAAGAGTGGCATCCCATATCAAGTAGCTATGATCATGATCGTGTTTGTCATCGTTTGTTTGCTTATCTGCTACTGGTGGTACTCGAGGAATTTCAGAGAAACACTCGCTATTCAGCAACAGGAAGCAGAGGCTATGAGAGAGGAAAACAAACGTGTGGTGGGTGTGCCAACAACTTTTTTCATACCAATATGTTTGTAGTTAGCACATGACAGTATAATAGGGTGTGGTGAGGGGTAGTCAGTCACTTTGGAGGTCACTGTACACTTTGCTGGAAAGTTCACACTTATTCTGAATGAATGAACTCATTTACAAGTTGGAGGTAGAAAAGCTCAAAATGTCTCTGTGGGACTTACGTAAATTGGGAGTGAATTATAACTTCAGGGGGTGGATTCATCAAATGTCGTAGTTCAAATTTTCGTCGTAACCGATTGTAACCTTAGTTACCTTATAAGGTAAGGTAACCCATGGTTACGACCGGTTATGACTAAAATTTAACGTACGACATTTGATGAATCCACCCCAGGTCATTTACCACTTGGGCAAGGTTTGGGCATAATCTAATTAATGTTTTTTTCAATGCAAATTTTGATTGATAGACTCGAGGCATGAGAGTTCCAGAGGTAACCCGAGGTAACCTATAAGGAATGATTCAGCCCTGTTTCCCATTGCATGCCTCTCCTTGTCAGATCTTATGATGCTGTGCCATTAGAACGAGTGCATTTTAAAAGTCTTTTGAGGTAATGGTGAAACATTATCACTGATGTGTGGGCATTTTAAAAACTTATTAGGTGCTGGCGCGATTGCTATCTCAAGATCACCTGAAGATGGAGATGGAGAGAGTAGCTAAAGAAAAAAGGAAGAGCCACGTGAAGGAAGACTGATGTGAGCAGGTGGCTGACTAATGACTGAATTGGACTGAAGTCTGGAATTCAGTCTGGATGCAGTTCATGAAAGAGAAAGTTTTCACAGAATTGTTTTCAATTTTGTTCTGGGTTTCTTTGTCTAATAAATTGAAGGGAAGAAAAGAAAGCTTGTTGACCAAAGGTTATCTTACCTAGGATGTGCCATGGTTTAGTTGCCTGTGTGACCCGAGCGGTTAGGTACACACAGTAAATAGTCAGTGGGTTCAGTTCTGTCATCCTCTTTAATGTGTTATCTTACAAACATTTAGTGAAAGGGAAAAAGGATATCAAGGTGGGGTGGGGCACGACCAGTCCCCCGGGATATTGTCCCGGGGAAAAGGCCTGGAGTGAAACAATTCACTCCCTTATATAGCAGAGTACAGTGCATTGTGGGTGGAAGCACAAGGAAAAGTCACGTGACATAATGCTGGCAGAAAGTAAGAGTGAAACGAATGGGGTAATCAAATATGTACTGATATAAAGGTGATGCAAGGTAGCATCAGACTGCATTGAACTGTAGGACGTTTAGACATAGTAAAACCGGTACGGTCACACCTGTCTGTCATATTCTGAACAGAAATTTGCTTATGATTGAAAGGTTTTTCTGAATCAAGTGATTCTTATTCCCACTGGTTTCACTGCAATTATTGTTCATTTAGGTATATAGTCTGGTGACCCGGGGTAGCTTGCCCCCTGGGGTAACTGGTTGTTTACTGCTATCCTCTTACATATGCTGCCATGGTGATTGCCCCCGGGATAGCTTACCCTGGGTCACTAGACTAGGGGCCTTATGCAACACCTGGTTTCATCCACCATACACAATACAAGTCATGTGAAGAGCAAATGTTACTTTTCTCAATTTCATTTGAGATACCAAATCTGCGTGACTGCTATTGAAGTGTTGGTGGGAAATATGAATAAATCATTACTTCATGCATACATGTGCCTATTTATTGGTCATATTGGATCGTGAATACCTGGTGCACTACTCCTCTTTGCTTGCTTTGGAAGGAGATTCTTCTTCTTCTTCCTCTTCGTCGTCCTCTTCCACCTCACCTGCTGGTTTCCACTGGCCAATCATGATGGTGCTAGTGACTAGCACAGCCGCAATCTGCAAAGTACATACATCGATGTAAAGTTCCATGTCTTTACCTAGTGTAAGTAAATTATGATAGAACTTGCCGATGTCAGAAGTGGCCGTGATAAACTGAAGACGCCGGATGCCGTGATGCGGATGGGAGGTCCTGACATTTGCTGGATCGTCGCCTTGACCTCTTCCTTAAGTTCTGGACCGAGGCTACCAATGCGCAACTTCATGAGGTCATGTGCAGGGGATCTGGCCTCACGGGCGATGCCATCGGAGGCACTGACCATTACCCAAAATCGGATGAAGTACGTCATAGTGATTACCGCAAAGAAGATTCTGAACGTGGTCCTTTCATGATCTTTCCAGTACAGGACCAGAAGGCTAACACCTAGTCGGAAAATCAGACCCGTGATGTGGATTATCATTGCTGGCCCGTATATGGAGCTAACCTTGTTGGCTATCTCTGCTAGTTCCTGCAATGGAGTTAATAATAGAGTGACAGTTATCAGAACTCGAATACTCAGAAGCTGGGTAGTGGTATTACCATGTGAATGAGTCTGGCCTGAAACAGGTGCTTGGCTGTGTCCCTTTCGTCAACGAATAACGCATTTGACATGAAATTGGGAAGTACGAGTCGAGGAGGCGCTTTCTCCTCTTCTGCAGCCGCCTCTGTGTCGACTTTTGAGCTTCCTATCCGGAGGCTCTCGGGGGGCTGTTGAAAACTGGCCAACAGATGTCTCGTTCCGTGGCCGAGTATGGAGAACCTGCGTCTGATAGCATCTGCCAAGAAGATGACTTGCAACGCGATGGCCGCATCCATCATTTCTCCAAACCCGAGGCAGAGAGCAAAGGCGTAGTCGCCAATGTTTTCCTTCAATGGGAAGTCCTTCTTGAACTTGAAGATGTACCGACCCAGAACGAATCCCATGGGAAGAGTGCCCAGGCCAGCCAAAATCCTTCCTTCCCACACCATTGCCGAGTTGACTTGAGGGCTTAATGACTCGTCCACTTCCTGCAGCTAAACATTTTGCAGGTTTTAAGTTTGACATACCACATAATATAGGGTATATAGGTAATTATGCCCTCAGTTCATCAGGCACTCAACAAGCGAAGAAAATTTACAGAAGGTCGTGATTGTTGCTTTTATTTAAACTACTACCTAAAGTGATCAATGCATCACATGCACAATGTATAATGTGCTGTACTTACCTTTAAAAGAAGCCTGCATATGCTCTTGTACTTTCCCTGCATGACGGCATAGTTGGCCACTGCTGAGATTCCAACAGCAATGTAGGACAGCACAGCACTGTAATAGTCGAACCAGTGCATTTCCTCCAATAGGTCGAAGAGAACAGGCCAGTGTTGGTGCCACACGAAGAAAGTTTGTCCCAATGTTGCTATTGGAACCAGCGGCGTCAAGAACTCCCTGGACGTCCATCTCTTTGAGCTGGCCGATGCGGAGGACGCTGGCAAGAGCTTCTGAGGGATGAGCCATTTGGCTGGAAATACTCCTAGGAGAGAAGATATAGCTGCCACAGGGAAGAAGGCCCCGAAGACTGTCGTGGGTTTCGGGCTTTCCTTCTCAGGCAGAACTTCATCTCCAAGTGATGCTCCTTCTGGTTGCTGGCCAAAGTAAGAGGCGTCGTCACACGTGGAATCCCGACGCTCTATCACCTGGATCACGGAGCTGTCCAATTTCGTGCCCGCCATATGTACAGCGCTCCAATGTCAAAAGAGGCACGAATTGTTTCTCTCCGTTGGGGGAGGTCCAGCGCACCGTGAGAATGTACCCAGCTGAAACTTTTGGATTCGGACCACCCTAATGCGGTTTTGAGGTCCGTAAGCACGTTTGAAATATGGACGAGGGCCATTACAGGTCTTGCACGTGTGTTGTTCTCATTGGGTTTCGAAAGATTTATTTGGATTGCTTTGACCTTTATTAATATTTGGCGCAGTCTGATTTCTGACATGCAGGGTTTTTTTGCCATTTTCGCCATTTTCGCCATTTCGATATTTTTGATTAATTTCGTGGTGCATTTATTATCACATTAGCTATAACAATGCCAATAGGGGAACGTGATTTTACCAGGAAAGGGGAGCCGAAAAATATATTATTTTCCTGGGAATAGCAAATACTTGTCGATGCTTTTTATAGGGGACAGCTAGTGATATGTAACTAATATCCCTAATAATTGTAACTACATGCAGTAGTGCTCTGCCTCAATTAAATAATTATATTCTGTACAGTAGGGCCTAGTTTGAAACCTTGGAGGATCAGTGAGCTGCAGTAGAAGAATTGCCGGTGTTTACAGGCCCTGTAGTCTCGCCCGTCTTGAACTGAACAAGAACCACCAGATAAGTTGTAATAGCTCCTCCTATCTGAAATGAAATGAGCTAGGAGAATGTGCAAAGTTTTCGAGAAACACAAAGTTTGGTCTGCGCAAGGGTCTGCGCAGCATTTTCCGGACGCTAATAAACACTAAAACACTATATAGAGACATGCCAGTGTTGTGAATAATGCATAATAAATTTAGTATATTCTGACATTATGAAGAAATCAGGACTCACCGAAGTAAGCAGACTGCGGTTAATTGGAAAGAAGTTGGCTGCCGTGATAGTTGGAGGATCAACGTAGAGTTTGTGCATCAGCATTGCGATCTCTTTGCGACAATCAGGACTCAGTTGACACCAGCTAGCTTGCTGCAAGTGCTTCAGTGTGGATCTGGCCTGGATGAAAAAAAAAATGATGAGACTCGACATCGCATTATTTGATTAGAGGTTGGAATGTAACCTCTTCGGAGAGCTGTTCCGACATGAGGGCGGGAATGGAGAGTGACACTAATCCACATGCCAGAAGTATGATCTTCTCATGGACGGATCCAGCACTCGACGAATAAAAAATGAGGATGTAGCTGATGCACACCACTTGAAATAAGTTTTGAAGGTACATGATGAGGAGTATCCAACCATAAGTGTCGCTCACCATGTCTACGATCCAGCTAATCTCCAAATGACACCGACAGAAATGCGCTAATTGGTAAGGAGGACATGTAGCCAATCTCTGATTGACACCCCTGAAAAGACGTCTCAAAGCACTTGCAATGAATATTACGTGAAGTGTCGGAGTGACATTCATGACGTTGCTGATGGTAACCACAACTTTCCACGGGATTGGCGCTAATGCCAGGAGTGTCCACATATTCCAGCAAGGTACAGCGACTAGGAGAGTTATCATAATGAACATGCTCATCCTTCTGATGAATGAACTTGTTTCATTCACATTGAACCTATTTTCGAAACCGTGTATTTCGACACAGAGACGACAAAGGCGGGAAGTGATCAAAGACATATACAAGGTGGTAACAAAATTGCAACCACAAACAAGTATGTAGTGAGGGATTTGCATGTATGATATTACCCAGTCGTTCATTGGATCTTCGAACTTGGTCCTGTACACAAAAGTGGTGATTCCTGATCCAAGGAGGCACAGCAAGTATATGGTTTGGTAGAGGTGATCTAAGCTTGGAAAAGTGCATGTCGGGAGGCCAAGATTGGTGATCACATTCTTGGCTGGGAACATGCCTAGAAGCTTAGACACGATTAGAATTGGACGGATGCTATCCAGGAATGCGCTTGACGACGAGTATTTCTTCTGTGTCGGTACGAAGAGCGGATTAATGTTCGTCATGGCTTAATTTTGTGTGAAGCTTGACGTAATGGTACGGTCAGAATATATTCAAGTGCTGCAGGCTAATGGTCACCTTCCTTTATCGAATCATGTCACTAATTTTTCCGTTACTTTACATTAAGGCCTGATATTTCCTGACATTTCTCTTTAGTCATTAGTCAGCTGCCATTCATTGCAACAAGCCGCACTTATTCTCCGTCATGGTCTTGACATTCTTTTTCGAAGCCCGCGTGGAACACTTACGTCATTTGAAGACAAATGGCACCTTTAATGAAATAAATAATATTTGTACTGGAACAGCTGCCAAAGAGTAGGAGCTACGTACAGTACTAGCAAAATCACAAAAGGAATCACTGTACGCTTTTCTCTCAATTTACGGTTAGTTATGATAATTATAATTTAAAACGTGTTGTGTTGTATGTAATATTAATTGCTGCTATATGTAATTACTCATTTTGAACTGGACAAATATGACCATTTAACTGGTGAGAAGCTCGGCTACCTGTAACAAAAATTTGAAGTGACGTAAGGTGCACTATACCACAGATGCACAGATGAGATTATGCAAGAGCACTGCTTTAGCAACGATTACGTGTCCCCCAAATTACTCATTGTCCCTATCCACAAATGACACAAATTGCTGTGAGGGCAAGACTGTGTATATTTATAAGTGCAAAATGTAGGACCTTACCTCACGATAAAACGCTATGAATGAGTCATGCTGATTAGCTGTTTAACAAATAAACGCTTCTATATTTATCCAGGTAACATGCAACGTTTAGTGTTACTAATTGACAACTATGCGCCGAACCAACATATAGACATCTGAATCAACATGGTTTCGAAACTCCTGGAACAACCCAACATCTGTGTGTAGAAAGCTGGCCTTTTCTATACCTTAGCAAATTCTATTGCGTGCACTAGATAAACTCATCATCGAGTCATGCCAAAGAAACCATCAGTCTTAATCACTGGCATGTCATCGAGGTAGGTGTTTGCAAAAGACACTCTAGACAACCGATGGTCAGTCCTCGCATAACTATCATAGCACCAGCTACCTTGAGATACACATGAATTAGAGAGGGTTAATCATTCATTAATGAAGGTCAATACGTAGCTATGTGAAAACTCAAATACAGCGTACTGCACTGCTACAATAAGGAAGCCACCAACAGACATTTGACACAGTTAATTTAGGATCAATGTTTTTATTATTTAGGAATCTGTCCTGTTGGACTAGCGTGCCAATATGATTAACTTTTGATGATGTTGTTGCCTTGTCAGTCATCGTAAGGTTACTGATGTCTGTTGTACAGTATACAACACGCAATACATCCTTCTATGCTCTTAGACACCTGTGTATTTACAAAAACTATTATCAGGAAATCGAATCGCACTAATTGCTCGATACTCATTAAGCACATTACCCTTACAATAGGGCTCCCTCATAATGTGGAATTGGAAAAATGTCGATCCAACGAGGTGACGCCTGCAGCACTGTCGTCGGCACTCATTTTGAACTGAACTAGAATTACCAAGTATGTCGTGATGGTCCCTGCGACCTGGAAAAAGGAAATAATGGGTAAACCATCACACTTTCTTCCAGTGGTAACGTACAGATGTTAAGAGGCTTCTGTTGATGCTGAAGAAGCTTCCTGCAGTGATGACTGGAGGTTCGTGGCTGAGCCTGTGCTGGAGAACTTTGACTTCTTCACGACAATCGAGGCTGAGTTGGCTGAGGCTGACATTTTCCAGGTCCGACATAGCAGAATTTGCCTGAAATAGAGCGACAAATCACTTAAACTATGCAAAATTTGTGCAAGGCATACTCACGTGATGCGGAATGTTTCCAAAAAGATAAGTGTCAAGAATAAAACGGAACGTCATGACAATTAGCCTCGTTGGTGTTCCTGATCGCATCTTCTTGTTGATGACATCAACGATAACTCTGTACAGCATGGTCACCATGGTCAGAAACATCGTTCCGTAGTGAACCAGCAGAATCATCCCATACTCCTGGCTGATGGACTGGACCTCTTGAGTCAGCCATGAATGCAGCAGAGCACAACGTTCCAGCTCCTGAACACTCACAAGCGTTGGTACCCTTATTCTGGACATGTCTTCTACAGAAACTGACTTGGACGGTAATTTCCCCGCAACTTGAGCGATGCTCTCATTGACCTTCTTCAGCATCACTGCTGTGATTTGAGCCAAGAGGGTCACGAACGCGAGATTGGCAAAGCACATCATCTCGAAGGTAACAAGCCCAACAAAGTACAGGGTTTTAGACAAGTTTCCTTCAAGTCCTCTGGACATAAACTGGATTATGTACACTACCGCAGCGATAACAATAGAGGCGAAGATTCCTCGTCCAGTTCTCCTGACATCATCCCGAACAGGAAGATACTCAAAAATTTGTTCCAATTTGGTAAGTATTTGACAAGTTCCTGATGAAGCCTGGGTCATCATGCACATGCAGAGGGTGGCTGTGATGGAGATCACAAGAGGATAAGCCAGACCTACCAACACATCTGTCCATGCTGACACTTCAAGCTTCTTACGAATTCTTTCAGACGTGTAGGTGCAATAAAACGCTGCTGTTGCCAATACTAGTGACCAAAAATTCTCCCTGCTGGGAAAAGAGCTTCTCAAAGGACGTCCACGACCGAAAATAACATTTTTCACAGGAAACACTCCAAGAATCTTGCACGTAACCAACACTGAGCGAATGCACCGCAAAAATTCGTTCTTATTGGTATGTCCTCGTTCAGGAGCTACCTGAATGATCCGGTTGGTAAACTTCATGTTTCTGAGTGATACACACCCTTTCTCATCACTGTCTGTTCAGATATTTGCCACGAGTGGTTGGGAACATTGATTAATTATTTACTGAAGCAGAACAATGACCTGACGCATTGATCATGACAATTTTATGCGCAACACAAAAAAAACCCGGAAAAAGTGTGTTTTACCTGAGGAGCAGCCTACACACGAATCGCACATTATGCTTTACATTATGCACAAGACTGGCCCACTGCATGAACTCACATGTCGAAACTTGTTTTAATCATGTGACAGTCACGGGTGGACGTTGGGTTTCGTATTGGCATGCTACTTCCTGTCTGGTGAGATATAAAAAGAACGAAATATATAGTGGCAAAGAGGGTCAATTTGTTCGTAAAGGCCAGTTCAGCCAACTTCTGGCTATCGGCATTAATGAAAGGTACAGCTAATTACATAGCTCACAATGCATGATGAATATAAAGAAGGCATATGACTTAGCACTACCGTGAAAAAAGGTTTTGCGCTGCTTATCCCTGATCCATTAGTGTGGAGGTAAGTGGTTCCAAGTTCACATGCAAACTCCACAAATGAGTATGTTAATTCATTAACATCATCAATGTAATTTTCCGGAGGGTCTACTCTAGAGAAGTCACTGTCGCGTGACTGCATATTATATAGTAATGCCCTCGACGCCCATTTTCCTGGAATGAATTTGATATGAACAATAGGAAAAAAGAGGCTGTAAATTAAAGGGATTTTATACAATTCTGATATTACAAGGTGGTGTAAGTTCTTTATTGAGTTCAGTGCAGATGAAAAATGGGTTTTCCATTTTCCCACAGTGCTACAATCACTTCTATATAGTGTACCAGGTATCAGGAAGTCAGAATGGTCTTGGCATAAATATGGCACACTCTGAACACTACGTATACAATATTTTCTACATTTTAAAAACTATTACATAAATGTGTCTGTTAATGTGTGAATTGTACCGAAATTGTGAGGAACCTACATGTTGTTGGAAGGAAAATGTGGATTTGTGAATTGCAGGGTGTCCCAATATTGTTTGGTACTAAATATGGTCTTAAAGAGGAGAATTAAATATGATTTGGTGTACAATTAACAATGATTAGAATGGAAACACTGAATTGGCTGGTAATAGGCGACGAACTTATATTATCTAGTGGCTATAGTTTGAGAAGGATTTATATCATTTGCAATACGATAATAATATGGAATAGTCAGTGTGCAAATTCGAAAACCTGCAAAGTGCTTGTTTGAATTATTAAAATAGAATTTATGCGGATTTATGCTGCCTGAGAGGAGAATATTAATATATTATGACTGGATTTCAGATCAATCTTATAACAACGCATCACCATTCAGAGAGTAGTAGTTACTGCCGAGTAGGGCATGGAGTAGGGTTTTATGGGTCCAAATTGCTCTCCCATGCGTCGGAACAATTACAGTTGGTTTGGTTGATTACTGCTGGAAAAATGGTAGGAATGAGAGGTGTTATTTGTGTTGGATAAGCCTTTGCGTCGGCTGGAACTTCGGCACCCTTGAATTGTGCCAAGACGATCAAGTAGGTGATGACGGTTGCTGCAATCTGAATAATGGGAAAAAGTGATACAAGTCAATTTGCTTTAAAATTTAAAAAAAGTTAAACTCGAAAATGTTATATGCCTACTGAAGTTATCAGTCCACGGTTCACAGAGAAAAAATTAGCTGCAGACATCTGAATGGGAGAGCCCATCATACGGTGTGTGACTTCTTGCACCTGATCAAGCAATAATAATTTAATTTTGAATTCAATTTAGTGCATTATTAGGTAAGAGAAAATATGCCTTACCTGCATTCGGCACTCAGGTGACAGGGCGTTAAGCTTCACTTTGTTCAAGTGAGGCAACATTCGAAAGGCCTGGAATATAACAAAAATAACCGTTTACTTCTGATCCTGATTGCCAAAAAAAAATTAATTACTTCTTCAGGAATATCGTGCAGAGCTATGCAAATCCAGACCACTATAATCGTTGAAACAAATGTATCCACCACGATTATTGGTTCTACATTTTTGCTCCGATAAATCAATCCTGCAAGACCGGTGATAATTTGTACGAGAAAAGACATGAAGTTGACCATGATGCAAACGCCGTACACATCTCCCGTAGTGCTGACCAAATCAGACATTTCGGCGTATCTTCCTATCACTTCAGACATGTCCTCGGATACATCCCGATCGGAATCATCAATGTCAATATGTATTCTGTCTTTTTTTGCTTCAGAATTGTCCATAATTCCTTTTGGAAGTCGTTCCAGAATAGAAGCAAGCGAAATATTGATATGTTTCAGACGCAACGTGATGGCCCTCCCTAAGAATAGCACATGCAGAGTAGGTATTATGGGAATGAGGCACATGTTGATCATGAATGCGAAGATTACAATATGATATATAACACTTTGTATCAGCTGATTAACCGAAAAATAATAGAAGGCTTGCAACGGGGCCACATACATCAGACACGTGAGTATTGCCAGCAACCAACCTCTTCGACACAGAAGCACATTGATAGCCCGTTTGGGCTGGACAGTATTTTCGACCCACTTGTCATATTCGTAGAATCCTCGTAACAAGGAGGAAATTTTGCCGGACTTCATTCTTATCATCAGATACTGAAATACCGAGTGTCCTAAACGATTTAACAGCTGCACTATCTGAACCTGGTCCATCACTGGCAGGTTGGCAAATAGACTGCCGATCATGTACAAGGCAACTATCACACCTGCCAGGGGAAGAACGGTGGCGATAAATGCGAGTATGGAGAATACGCAACAGAAGTAGTTTCGCGATCCGTACGGTCCGTGGATGATGTTCTTAACAGGAAGGAGTCCAAGAGTCCAGGTGATGATGGCCAGAGGTCGAAAGGCCTGGTAGATGGTCTTCCGGTCCTGTTTCGAAGGCCGTTTCTGCCAGAGCCGGCAGAAGCACTCGATGTCAGCGTCAGTATTTTCCTCCATTGCGGGCACTACGCACTGCACTTGTTTTGATCTTTCTCGAGGGAACTGCGTCTATGGGATGAGAAATACTCTCTCTAGGAAGTAGTTCGCTGACCAGAACAGGCCAACTGAAAATGGGTGTGGTTCACTGGGGTTGGAGAGACAAACAGATGCGTATACGCACGGCATATGCATTACCTGGGAGCATTTTTCTATGCAAATTAATTGTTGTAGTGCTCAACTGAGACATGGGCAGTACTGTATAGCAACGAATTAAAGTTTAAGATATTGCATCGTGTCATATTGTCTGCTGGAATTTTTGCTCTTGGCGGTCTGCTCCAAACATGCAAGAAGCAAGTATCTTGGACCCACCAAAAGTTCATACATATACTGTAGTACGACGTATTTATGACGTGCGTGTCTCTGCCATTGTCATGTCAGTAAAGGGCGTTGTCAAATTTTTTACCCCAAAAAACAGTTTAGACATACAGGAGTGGCGTCCTTTTTTCCGCTACGATATGAATTTTCAAAATGCTTTCAATTGCCTTTCAATACTAAAACCTCATCTTACATCTCATATTTACCAGTGCTTGATTGTCTGGTGCCCATTTTTTCCAGTCGAGTATTACTCACGCAGATGTTTATTTGTTCTAAAAGTACATTACTTTATAGGTGCATAATATTGTAGCATAATTATTATGGAAAAGCTGCTCCCATCTTAGACTACTTGCACATTATTTTATAACTGGTGACAGGTGACCGGTACAGTAATTGGGTTTGCCCCCTCTTTCTGCGCCATCCAGGCAATGTGAAACCCACAAGGCAAAAGAATATTTTCGGAATTATTGTAAGACACACTCTACTACGTATTATGTAGATTGGAAAAGTAGGGTTTTGGAACAAAACTTGTGGTTATATATTAATTTATTGTAAATGCTTTAATATACACACAACTTAATTAATGTTCTCAAAAGTGGCATACCAATAGAAGACTGAGATTGTGGCAACTTGATGTTTCATTCCTTAATCAGTCACATTCTATAACATGTAATGTAACGAGGCAGGAAAATCGGGAGATGAAAAGAATAGCAAGATTAATAGTAATGAATATTCAAGAAACGTACACTTTGTCATAATTTGGCATCATCACATTTGTCATCACATTTGTTATCATTACACTCTTAAAACAGCAACTTGATTCCATTAATTTGGTCTCATGACTCATGGTTCACATGCCATGAGACCCAAAAAAGATCATGCTCTCTCGTGCATTCTGTACTTTATTTTGAGTGTGGAGATGCAGTATCGGTATGTGAAGTTTACATTTAAGTTAATATCTGACGTGAGATATACTGTACATCATATAAACCCTTTCAAATAGATACATGGAAATTATCAACTTCGCAATTCTTGCAATCCAGAGAAATAGTTTAATTTATCTCAAACTACAATATTACATAGTGAAGAGGGAGGGATTTATGTGGACTTTATAACCTCGATATCTGGTATCTGGTTACCAGGGTGTATGGTTTTATGCTGTATGCTGACTAGTCAAAAGCAATAGATATTAAGAAATTGTTACTTGACCCAGCTTTATAGCGTATAAAGCGTTATATTTTGTAGTCACTGTTCACAAAAAGATTTCTTTGGACGGTTTTTTAAAGATTGAGTAACTTAGGTTTAGATGAAGTTTCACACTCTCGGGGTTGTGTGAGGCAGGCCTATTGGAATTATCAAAATAAACATGGTGATAGTATTTTATTTCATTCCGAAAACGCATATGTATAGCACAAGTCTCAAGATCAATTCCGTAGGATACCTAAGCAGAAATAATTTAAACTTGAAAACAACCTTTCAATACCAGTTGAAGTGAGATTGCCTATTTATGGTCATTAAAGTTCTTGAGATTTTTAGAGATAACTAGCAGGATACCCGGCGTTGCTCGGGTTAAGAAATACTTTTCCATGTAGGTGTAAGTCATTGATTTGGTAGTAACCTTTGAAATAATTATGGCTATACAATGTTGGCATACCTGTAACATGGAGCATATTGCATGTGCATGAAGTCCAAACACCAAACTGCGGATGTCAGATTGTAAGAGAGTGCACAATACGCCTTAAAAATCCAGCAAAAGTATGGAAAAATTGAAGGCTGTGCAGTAAATGTAGAATAGCTTTGAGAGACCGTCTCTCTTAGTCATTCCCCAACCCCAAAAATAATGGAAAACCTGGCCTGGATGACTGTGCCAGCAGGCAGCTATGGGGTCGCTGGAGAACTCAAGGCCCACCACCACGTTAAGGTTAAGGCGGCGCATGAGTAAAAATACGGTAGGTGCATTTTTCAGGGAATTTAAAAATTTCGTGGCGAAACCCACCGTTAATCGGAAAAATCACGAAGAAGGTGCCCTGCGCAAAGGTTTGGCCTTTACTATATGGTACCATACTCGATATGAATGCATTAAAATTGTGGACATACGGGCGCAGAAGCGTTCCCTACTTTGCCGCGTTCCTGCCGCCATTCGAATGGGCTTTTCGGGAACGCCATTCTCCTTTCACTTGAACTCGATGAAAAGGTCACTTCTAGGCCGAAAATGGGAAAATGACGACGAAGGTGCCCTGCGCCAGATCATGTCCTATATTTTTGGTGTAATGTCTGTGTCCATTGCATCATTTTTGCGCCCGTACGGCCGCAGAAGCGTGGACATGTGGAATCCCCATATGCTGCCCATGCATAAGCGAGTTTGTTTAGGTTGTCTCTCCAAGGGATTCATTGTTACCGTTTTTTGTTTGTTTTTTTGCTAATGCGCCGGTGTAGATTATGGAACTGCTTGTTGACCGCGATGGAACGTCGTTGCAGTGGGAACGTGTTTTTTATGGGTGTGTTTGTAATATAATTAAATATTGAAAGTTAATTGTTGATTATTACGGAACGGGGATGGTTAGGGGGGGGGGATAGTGGGAGGGTGGGTGCATGGGACAGGAGGGGGGGGGGGAAGGTGGGAGGGGGTGATTCAAGGCCTTGGGCATTCAGTTGTTGCCGCGGTAACCCAAGACAGGTGATGTTTAAAGCCAATTGCTCATTATTGGAAGAGTGTTCGAAAGTTTTTTTCGCCTCCTGGGGCCAAGGATGACCTCGGAGGTCAATTCCAATGTGCTTATGTCATTCCCGGTAAAAAACAACCCCTAATCAATCCCCTCGGGAGTATGTCGAGGCCTCCGTACAGATTTGCATAGCGGACAGACAGACAGACAGACAGACATACGTCGAGAAATATGTATTAGATACATTCAGACTTCTGCTTTTGTTCAACTCGGAAAATATATCATATGATACACAAATAAAGATATTGAAAACAAATAACACGTATAAATCCCGAGACCATTCAGTTTTTGTATTGAAAGTAAATACATTTTTACGTTTTAAAAATATTACGGCATATTTTTCGTTGCTAGCTGTAGTCCCAAGGTATAATTGTCACCACAAACACATATGCTTGGCGGACACACGCAGGGTTCATTGTAGTTGTGGTTGTAATCGTTGTCGATGTAATCACCGGACTCATTCCAACTGCCGGGGCCAACTGGGATAAGATAGGACATATTCAAAGGGAAATAGTGCATGCGGGGAGAAACAGGCAATCTCCTGTTGAGGGCATAATTGGTAATGTCGTGGTCACCAAGTATACCACCAATACCACCAAATTCTGGTTCTGGAGTCGTAATGAAAGTCTCGTTGTCGTACTCAGCAGTTGATGCGGGAACAATAATTTCCGAAATCTTGAACTGCGCCAAGACAATTAAGTAGGTGACGACTGCAGCAGCAACCTTGCAACGGGATAGAAAAATTATTAAACTGTACTTCCCCTCCGGAAAAGTGATGTGACTTTAATGTGCAGTACGACTTACAGAAGTCACGAGTCCTCGATTGATGGAGAAGAAATTGGCTGCAGATATTTGCATTGAAGGACCCATCATGCGGTGTATCAATTCCTGCACCTAGAGGAAACGAGAAGTACACATATTATTCTGGTCAGATACTGACATTCGTGCTTGTAGCCTACTATAAAATAGAAGTGTAACATTGGTACTAGCAGGGTCTCTGAAAATTTAATATGCAGTTTAAGTATACGGTAATACAGTATAAAATACTGTAGTGGGCGGCTGACACATGGGCTTTAATTGCTGGTTAATTAATCATAATATTTTCACCTCCACTTAATGAAACCTTACCTGCAATCGTACATCAGACGCTAGTCCAATTAGCTTCACTTTGCAAAGATGTGGCAAAGCTAGAGTTGACTGCACATTTGAGAGGACAAAAATCACAACAGTGCCATTAGTTTATACGATAGCAAAAATACAATGCAGTTTCAAGAATAATCTCAACTCACCTCATGTGGAATTTTCTGCAGAGAGTGGCATGTCCACACTACCAAAACAACTGATATGAGCGTGTCCGCAAATATGTACATTTGAACCACGATGCTGACATAAAAGGCCAAAGCTAACCCGGTCACAATTTGGATAAGAAAGGACAAGAAATTGACGACAAGGCATAAACCATACAAATCTCCTACAGCACTGACCACATCTCCCATTTCGGTGTAACAACCCAGGGCTTTGGACAACGTGTCCGAATGTGTCTCTGTCATTTCAATGCATGTGTAATCTTTAGGCAAAGGGTTTTCTGGCATGCTGCTAGGAAGCACGCTTACAAGCTGAATCACGCTGTCGTTGACTTGGTGCAGACGGAGACATATCGATTTACCCAAGAATAAGACATGGACAGTCGGGATGATGGGCAGGATGCAAATGAACAACAAAAGGAGAAAAAATATCAATTCGCTGACTACAGACACTTGGGACTGGGTCATGAAGAAATGCCTGGACATGTAGTAGCTCACCCACAGAAAGGTCACGTAAAAGAAAATGAAAAGCAAGATATGCCATGCTCTTTTTCGAAGCACGTGATTTATGGGATCCATTACGGTGTGCGTCTTAACCCACTCGTCGTACTTGTGGATGCGAAGAAACAGATCACAAATGTCACGACATTTCCACCGCACCAACCAGTACTGCACCATCGCGTGCATCACTCGATTCACAGCAAGCCCTATCAAAACTTGCTTCAAAAATGGATACTCAGTGATGTGTATTTGATTCTGAATCATCACCACAATCACGGCCACTATGGACGACAACATCAGCATTGATATGATAATGGACAAGGCCGAGCAACAGTAATTCAATGAACCGTACGGCACATGCTGGACACGTACGACGTTCCTGACAGGCAGCAGTCCAAAGACCCAGGTGAGAGTGGCCAGTGGTCGAAATGCGTGGTATATGGTGGGCACAACCTGGCCCGATGATTCCTGTCCACTTGACGACTTCTTTTTCGATCTTTTGAACATGGCCGCACTAGTTGCTGCAGATTTTCCGACGATCACATGACTTGGGCGTCTACAACTTGTTAAAGATTAGGCTAAAATGGAATGGGTGTGGTTGTCTTTTCAGAGGTTCTTTGACCCGGCCTGCAGTACGCAAGTCCACAATGTGCATATAGGCGGAGTTATTAATTTCTAGACAATTATTCTAGCATATGTAACTTGCATGTCTGAATTTTCTCTCATGTCAGACCCAGAGTTGTATTAAATACATAATGTATATACATTGCTGGATTTTCCACATATCATTCGCTCATGTTGAACTGGATCAAGATGACTAGGTACGTAGTAAGAGCACCAGCCGCCTGTAATGAGAAGAAATTCATATTAAAACCCGGTACATAGTATTTCAAGATTTCTGCAAATGGGATTATACCGAAGTGAGAAGTTTGCGATTGATGACGAAGAAATTGGCCGCAGTGATGTCCGGAGGTTTACAGCTCATTTTGCCAATCATCATTTTGATTTCTCTTCGACATTCGCGGTTTAGAGGATTCAGACTCAGCTTTTCAAGGTCGGCCAAGCTCGAATTGGCCTGGAATGAGTATAATTATGTGCATTATTATCTTGCATCGAGTGTGGGCAGTCTCATAAGGATAAATATTATTAGACTAACCTTCGTGGTAACACCTTCAACGACGACACAAATTGAAATCAGTTTAAAGACCATGAAGACGAGATAAGCACCGATGAAGGCCACTTTCTCCACTTCGGAGTCGACAATATTGGCTATGAAGGCGTATGTCACAAACAATATGGTTATGAAGCATCCTGCAAACTGAGTAAAGAGCAGCCAGCCAAAAGCTGCTGATGACTTTTCAACCAAGCCATTCAAATGTCCGTGAATCCTGC
This sequence comes from Catajapyx aquilonaris, assembly GCA_000934665.2. Classification (NCBI taxonomy): domain Eukaryota; kingdom Metazoa; phylum Arthropoda; class Diplura; order Dicellurata; family Japygidae; genus Catajapyx; species Catajapyx aquilonaris. Next base: position 20,179 of record JYFJ02002631.1, read on the forward strand.
GAAAGCTTTCCAAACGTGAGGCCCATTCAACAGCAGACGATGTCCACGAATGTGGTCGTGTCTCTGTGTTGTCAACAGCAATTTCTAAGTTAGTCGAGATGAATTCTCTGACATTTGTTTCATACGTGCGGTACAAAACACGTAGCAGGCTGCACAACAAAGCCATTCTAACAAACACATCAATAGTCATTATAGATCCAATTGTGTGCAGGATATGGAGATCAGCGTTTTGGATATCTGTTCGTAATAGGAAGATACAAATGGCTATAAATGTGCCCGATGAGAGTAGATAAAAGGCAATGTATGGTATTTTGACTGCCCGTGATTTCTGTTTGCATTGTGCTAGTAGAGGGTTGATTTTATGGAAATCTTGCAGGAGGCGAACCCACTTGGGTGACAGTATCACTGACCAAAGGCAGCAAGCTATGTTCATGCCATGCATTGCCCCCTGAAAAAATAACAAGTTACAATTAAAATAGTGGACGTACGTTGTCGAATGGGAATTAGATTGCAAAACTACTGGAATTTCAAAATGTGATGGGCACGACCAGATTAAATGCCATAATGTGGGTTGCAGTTTTGGCGTACATAAATTAGTGTACTGACCGTAGTGACGTAAACGGCTATGTAGTCGATCAGTTTCAGCTTCCTATTTACGTCCACCAATGCGCTATAGTCGAGACGTTGCAGCCAACTGTACCCTAGGGACAATAGCAGGAGTACCATGAAGCAGCTCCAAGCTCCTTCAGCACTGGCCAGACTACTTTCAATTTTCCAACCATCTTTCCTGAATATGATGTTTTTCACCGGAAATATTCCCAGGATTTTGGACGATATCAGGATAGGCCGCAAAAATGACACTACATCCGTAGGTGACTGAGAATCGTCTTTCTTTTTATCAACTTGGTCAGTAGGTCTGAAAAAACGTTTCATCCTCTTCCCCTCTAGTGTACCTACTGTTGCATATGTCTTAATTGAAAGAGACCACACGATGTATGACAGCGGTGCATTTTATTCACGTCCCAGCAGGCGGTGCTTCAGATGCCAGCATACAAACACCTCCGAGGATCCCTTTTGCCCTTTCCAAACAGGACGTGTCACTCCAATATATCGATTCATATCAATGATTTTCCTCTCCGGCTGAGCAGATAAATGGCTCAGGTTCGTGTGACATTGACGGTTATGAAGTACGCGAGTATTGCTGTTCTTGGGAGGTGGTTTGGGTATTGATTTGCACCGTGTCATGTCTTCTGAAATTTAGTTACGAGCTTTACAACCTTTAGGGTCATGGAGGACATTTATTGCTATGGGACGTGACTGTGGGAGTGACAAGGTTAAGGGTACCGTAATGGAAAAGGGAAAGGATGGGTACGGTACGCTGTTTACCAGGAATAATTAATCACTTTGATTTGTTTCACATCTGTCATTTTAGATTTATGTGCGTGGAGTGTCACATAGAGAGAGTGAAAAACATGATTCTGCCTTCCTTCATTATCGGCACTTCCCATTACATCACATTGTAATACATCATAATACATATTTCATCTATGTATTTATATGATTATTCGAGAGTCATACTCAATAATTATTTGATATTAATCATGGTATTGTACATTCCAGTGTATCATTAAAATTTCGAGATTCAATTTACGCATTACATCAATTTGCGCATCAGTTAATATTGCGTATAGTTGTAATATGTAAGATTTTCAGCAGAAGTGTTCGAAAAGTCACTTGATTCTGCAGAACTAGCAAATGTGCCATAATCATCGGAGTTCCATTCTTCTTCTTTTTCGGCGCTCTTGAACTGTGCCAAGACGAGCAAGTAAGTGATGACAGAAGCAGCAATCTGGAAAAAAAAGCAAATTGGTAATAACTTGGCATAGAATGGAAACAGTTGCAAATGATTTTTACTGAGGTTAGTAGTCCTCTATTCACTGAGAAGAAATTCGATGCGGATATCTCCACTGTAGGACCAGTCATAAAATGTGTCATTTCTTGCACCTGCAAACACAATTTGGCAATATCAAAAGATAGCTGGAATTTGATGCAAAATTGTCTCACCTGCAGTCGGATTTCAGTTGGAATATCCAGACGACTCACTCTACGGAGGTTTGGATAAACTCTCATGGACTGAAATGTTCAAGACAGTGAGTATATGTAATACACTAATATTTGACTGGATTGAAGTACCTCTTTCGGAATTTCTTGCAGGCAAGTGCAGGTCCACACGACAACTATTGTTGACAACAACGTGTCGGCTATATTGTGGATGTCGTCATAGGATTCAGGTTCATACAGAATTAGTGCCACTCCGGCGACAATTTGTATTAGTGATGACAAGAAACTGACTACTATGCATGTGCCGTACAATTCTCCTGTCGTATTGACCAGATCTGCCATTTCGGCATCGAGTCCCATCAAAAAAGACAACTGTTTAGCCTTGTTTGCGTACATTTCCGGAGTATAAATGACCTCATCATGGGGAGATGACATCACGTTTTTTGGAAGGCTATCCAACAATTCTAATAAGGTGTCATTACCTTGGCGAAGTCGGAAATAGATTGACTTTCCCCAGAAAATAATGTGCAGAATTGGGATGATTGGAATTAAGCACATAAATATTAAAATAAAAAATATTCCGATGTGATAAAATAAGTTGACAGTAAATTTCCCCAATACAACTACATAAAATGCGTCCAAGCAACCCACATAGACGAATGCGAAAAGAATCAGAAACCATGCCCTGCGATGCATAAGTCTATTAACAGAATATTTTGTGACAGAATTATTGGTAACGACCCACTCATCATACTTGTGAAATCTTAGGAACAAGTCAGCTATTCTTCGTGACTTGCATCTCAACAGAAAATATTGAGTCAGTGAATGGACAACCCGATTCACTGATTGCATTAGGAAAACTTGATCAATTACTGTCGTGTCATGTGGAATATAAATAAAGCCAAAATATCCACGACCAGCCATAAAGAACATGATCATTGTAAGTGCAACTACTATGAAATAGGCGCAACAGACAGGATTTAAAGATTGATACGGTCCAGAGTAGATGTTCTTGACTGGAAAGAGTCCGAAGATCCACGTGAGGATGGCCAAAGGTCTAAAGGCTTGGTAAATATTAGCCACAGATGTCGAGCGTCTTCTGCAACAACTGCTAAAAACTACTGTCCGATTTTTCTCACTTTCTGGCCCCGCCATATTTTTTTTAACTGCACTGAATAAGCTATTTCAAAGCGAATGTCACCGACTACTGAGAGCGCATGATATATTTTTCTTTTTATATTCAGAGCAAACAGGGTGTGGCTGCTTTCCTTGGGGACATGTAAATGTTTTTACATAATGACTGTCAACAATTTCAAGTCGTAATTAAATTAGGACATACCGAAAGTGGACACCAGAGCGGGAAATTTTGCAGTTTGTGAATATAATTTGAGATCTGAGGAAAAGCACGACCACAGGGCGTCTTTAGCAGGTCTTATTTTCAGACAGACTTTTCCTGCGATTATAACTTAGTCTAATAATTAAAAAGCATGGAAGGGTGGAGGTGAACACTGTAATCGTGACAGTTCATAATTATGAAGTAATGTAATGACAGCATGTGGAGCCTAGCTGTTCTGATAGTAATTGATAAGTAATGTCTTAATCTTTACGTCAACCTATATCCTCCTAATACATCTGTGTGACCTTTGATTTTATTCTGATAGTGATACGTATATAACCGGAGATATATCATATATTTTTTACAATGTATAGGAGCCAGTGGAACTCTGATAGTCTCAGTTGTTTTTTAGAATGACGGGACTCGTGCGATGGTGTCTGGATGCTCTCAGCATATTTTTCAGGATATTTCAAAAAGATCCAGAACCTGTGTACGGAGTTTATTCGCAACCAGGAAAGTGGTATCCATTCAAATTAGCCATCTTTTACATCACATATTGCTTCAGGCAGGTCAGTATTGCTTCTTCCATAAACTCTGTTGGCATATTTCATTTATTAATATTGAAGGCATTTGAAATAATCATATAGTGAATATCGTCATACTCACATTTCCGTTAATTAAAAATTGTCAAGTAGTTCACTCAAAAATTTAAATTGACTATTGACTTTCTGAAACTATTACAGTGTATTTCAAAGTAGGCCACGAACATTGATCCAGAGTAACTTAGTATACGTATGTGAATGTTTTAGTGATATTTTACTGGGGAAATTCTATGACCTGCGCATAAATGCGGATTATTTTACTGGAGCAACGTTGTCATTTAAGTGGAGAGCGGCACCTCAGTCAAAAAACGCCGGCTATGGAGTCAAGTCACGTGCTTCTCCAGAAGAAATGGACCGTTTGCAGCCGCTGTCTTCACACCCAAAGGCATTTGACGCCGTCTTCTTTATGGGAGCCAACGAGTCAGGATATTACATGGCAATCTCGTCAGAAAGGAGACGCAATGGCCACGTTTACGGAATCTTCTATTTGCAGGTCAGTATTTTTAATAAGCTATGGACCGGTTGCATCAATTCAAGGAGGAAATCTCCGATTATGTCGATTTATTAAAATTGTTTCTTTTTTGTTGTCGCAATCTCACACATTTGCTGCCATTGAAATATTGATGCAATTATACCGATACGTAATTATTAATCGAGTAGTCAGTTGTGAAACTGCTCTGTAAAAATATGCCTAAATCTATAAGGCAATGTTGTATGTTTACTGAACCCTTAATTTTAGATTCCTGGATTGGGACTGCTGAAGTGCCCAAACTTGCCCGACACCCACCTGATTGGCGACGTTGATCCGGATTTCTTTGGTGCTGAAGGAATTCGACTGAAACCATTGGAAGCTATGAAGAAATGGGAAGTAGGGTACTCAGGGAAGGCTGTTTTGATTGGAGACTCTGGCCAAAGAGAAGTGGTCGTGAAGCTGGAATCAGAGTGGTCATCGAATTTCTCACATTTTGATTATGATTCGGACATGAATCCGTGGACTGTATCTAGAGCGTTCGCGAGAGAGAAATGGTCCAAAGAATATTTTAACAGCCTCAGAGAGTGAGTTTTTGTTTCAAAGACAATGCACATGTAAAGCAATATTTGATACATTTCAAAATATTGATGATATGTATCTAATCTAGGGCTCATCAAACCCACTACGAGCAGATTGGCGAACTTAAAGGAAGTGTGCATATTGATGATGAAATTTACTCTGTGGAGATACCTTGCTTTAGAGATCACAGCTACGGTGAGTAGCCTACAAAATGTGTGCTCTTCTCTGTCATTAATTTTAGCCTACTTGTAATTGTGTCATACTTCCATGCACATTAACAGACGAGATTTGTAAAAAAAGCTACATAATATTGGATGATCAGAAATGACATAATATGTCTTTATTAAAGTCAACCATGTTTTATTATGTGATATGCATTTTTAGGTGAAAAGCGAGACTGGAAGCTGATGCACAGATATGCATTTCATACAATATTCCTTAAAAACGGCTTAAGTGCGGTTGTAGGAGTGGTCTGCCAACCTTGCACTTGCTCTCGGTAAGCATTACTTTGGGGACTGTAAAGCCTTGTATATACTAACCGAATTAAATTTTTGCAGCTTGGAGTTGGGTTTTGTGTGTATGCCTAATGGGGATCTACAACCAGTGTCTTGGTGCGACCTAAATCTGGAATATCATGGGGAAGGTGGAAACCCTCCTGTAGATCACGCATTTCGATTCAGAGCAGGTTCTCTCAATTTGGAACAAATCAGAAGTTTATTAAGGTCCAGTTGTATGAACACAAGGTTAACTACTGAGTTAGTCTATAACCATGAGAGCTAACTCTTCTTAACTCATGTCCATACAACCGACCCTAAATTGTTTTGCCGCATGTTTTACTATGCAGCATTTTCTTTACAGGTGGCGAGACTTACTTGGTTCAAGTTCAAGTGAAACAGGCTCCGTTTCATTACCTGGGAGAGGAATGGGAAGCTCGTAATGTAGAACGATTTGTGACATATCGAGTGAACAATCACGATGGATGGGGGGTGTCGGAGTGGAATTATCGAAACCGGACTGGGAAACAATGAGTTAATAATATTCATTACGTATAATTATTAATTCAATGTGACCGAGCATAACACGACAATAATATGAAATGTAGATGTTCTTAAATACTTTTACAAATTATGGTTCGATACAGTTTGAATAATTATTTAGTACTGTCATAGGCTGGTATGTAATTACTCAAATTGTGCAAGAATGTCTGCTAATAGTGATGTAATATTTTAATAGGAAAAATTGCCAGCTGAGATGTTGAATAAACTTGATCCTGGATTACTAGAAAACATGTCGTTATCATCGTCACGGCGATTATTATCCGAGTGATCTTTTTCATTTTCCGCATATTTAAACTGGGCCAGGACTATCAAGTATGTGACGATAGAAGCAACGATCTGAAAAAAGGGAGAATATCAATACTGGTCAATATGCCACATCACAGACGACATACCGAAGTAAGAAGTTTTCTGTTTACTGAGAAGAAGTTTGATGCTGATACCTGAACTGGAGGGCCTGTCATAAGATGCATCATTTCTCGCACCTGCAAAATTCAATTAGTAGTTACTCGCATGATAATATGCAATTAAGACTCAACCCACTTGTAAACGGATTTCAGGTGGAATGGCAAGAAGATCTACCCTGCAGAGATGTGGGAAGGCTCGAACGTACTAAAGTAAACAGCAAGCAAAGAATTGATCAAATGATCATCACTGACAGTGAGTGTACGAAGAGTTTCTTTCCAAACGGCAGTAGCTAATTCAGAAATATGTATAGATTTATCCAAAATTTTGACTTTACTTAGACTGGCCGTTTGTAAACAAACCCTTAGTTATAGTCTAGTAATCTTTAGACTTACCTCTTGCGGAATTTTTTGCAGACATGTGCAAATCCACACGACGAGAACAGCTTGCAACAATGTGTCGACGACAGTGTTGAGATCAGTGACTGTGAATACAGTTATGGTCGCACCCAGTCCAGTGACAATTTGTATAAGGAATGATAAGAAACTAGCAACGAGGCAAGCACCATATACGTTCCCTGTGGAATTGACCAGGTCAACCATTTCGGCGTTCAGTCCCATTGAGTGGGACAGATCATTGACCATGACCGAAGTTATCTCCTGGTTGGAAGTGGCACTCTGATGTGGAGAGAAGGACATCACTTTTTTAGGCAGGTGGTCCAACACTTGCACCAATGTGTCGCTTGTTCGACGAAGACGGAGGTGTATCGATTTCCCCAAGAAAAGTACATGCAGAGTCGGAATGATCGGGATTAAGCAGGCAAAAACCAGAAACGAAAGTATTGCGATATGGTCACTTAAATTCTCTTCGTATCTCTGCAGAGACTTGTAATAAACTGCGTACAAGAAACCGACATATACGATGGCGAAAATGACAAGAAACCACGCTCTTCGATGCATTACTCGATTGACTACAATTTTCTTGTCATCTTGCCTGGTTGCTTCCCATTCGTCGTATTGGTGGAATCTCCCAAACAAGTCGGCTATCTTACGATATTTGCATCTCAGCAGCCAGAACTGTATCAGTGAATGTAGGCTGCGATTTGTTGCTTGCAGGATTAAAACCTTATGTTGAATTGGCGTAATACCAGAGTTTATGGGGTAATTAAAAAAAAGTTCAACATCATATACTCCAAATATGGAACTTATCTCCAAAAATACAAGGAGTGTAAATATTACGAAGCAGAAGCAACATGCACGATTTAAAGACTGATACGGTCCACAGCAGATGTTCTTGACTGGAAATAGTCCGAAGATCCAGGTCAGGATGGCCAATGGTCTGAAGGCTTCGTAAATAGTCGAAGAACACGTAGACCCTTTCTTCCAGCAGCAGCAAAAAATGTTTCCACAAGAAGGTCTTCCGTCACTTAGCGATTCTCCCATAGTTAATGGAGCGCACTAAAATTCTGATCCAGAATGAAGGTCACCTACTAATGATAGGGCATGCTGCGTCTTACGCTTTATATCCAGGGTAAACAAGGTGGGGCTACTTTCCTTAGGGACGTCTTCATAAGTTAGTGGATCGCGTCTAGACTTGTGTCTAGCACGCACTCACAACAATTACATTATTATTTACAAAGATAACATAAGTATGCCAAGTGCATTTATTTAATATATGCATCAATTTGCTGTTAGATTCGCTAACACTTTAATTAATTGCCGAGTAAACGGTATCGGATATTTATACATACCGATGGTTATTCCTCAGACGGAAATACCGTTGTACTTATAATATCGGTATAGTTAATAGGCGACATGTTTTGGACAAAAATATCTAAGCTAGGAGGGGTGTTGACGTTTTCACTTTCTTGTGTAGTGATTCCTTGATTTTCGGCGCTTTTAAATTGTGCTAAGACAATCAAGTATGTAACGACAGAAGCAGCGGTCTGAAGAGAAAAATGAAAGTGACGTTCACATATTACGCAATTATTGGAGGAAAAGGCAATTTTATGAGAGTTGTTGCTCTTTACTTACAGAAGTAATGAGACCTCGGTTTACTGCAAAAAAGTTCGATGCCGATATCTGCATTGGTGGACCCATCATGCGATGTACAAATTCTTGAACCTGCAATAAAATTATTATAGTTGAAGCCAAAGGTGGTGTCAGAAAACCGAAATATTACTCACCTGCAACCTGATTTTAGGTGGGACATCAACTAGACTTACTCTGCAGAGATTTGGTAAGGCCCTAGTTGACTAAAAATATAATGTAATGCAAACATTATTGTTAACTGGGTATAGTTTTAGTAACGTCAACGTTTGTTTAGATAATTACCTCTTTTGGGATCTTCTGTAGGCAAACGCAAGTCCACACTACTCCTAGTGTCGACATCAGTGTGTCTGCGACGATATGTAGTTCTTGTGTTATGTCAGCATACAGAATTAGGGCTAGACCGGTGACAATTTGTATCAGAAACGACAGGAAAGTGACGACAAGGCAGAGCCCATACAAACTTCCAGTGACATTAACTAAATCGGCAATTTCTGCGTAGAGTCCCATCAATTGGGACAGCTCTTGGGCTTCGTTCGAATCCTCATCTGTAATCTCATTTGGCCAAGTTGACATGCTTTTCGGAAACCTATCTAAAAGTTTGACCAACGCATCGCTGATTTGACGAAGACGAAGATAGATGGATTTTCCCAAGAAAAGCACGTGAAGAGTGGGCAGAATCGGAATGAGGCATAGAAACACCAAGGCTAAAAATATCAAGACATGTGCCTTGATATTATCTGCATGCTGGATCAGATAGCACGAATAAAAAGCGTGTAAAGAGCTGACGTAAATAATAGTCGACACCAGCAGAAACCGTGCTCTGCAATGCATGATCTGATTGGCGTACAGTTGTATGCTACTGTTGTTGGCCACCCACTTGTCGAACTTATGGAACCGTTGAAACAATTTAGCAATGCTGTGAGACTTGCACCTCATCAGCCAATACTGAACCACAGAATGCACAATACGATTCCCCACAAGAACCACAAGCACCTGACCTAAAATTGACAACTTTGGCAAGTCGAAATCGAAGCCAACAGAGAGCAGTGTCATTATTCCGATCACAAAAAACGCGACTATTGCCACGGATATGATGATGAAGCAAATGCAGCAGCCATAGTTCAAGGCTCCGTATGGACCACTGCATATATTTTTGACGGGAAGTAATCCGAAGATCCATGTCAGGATGGCCAATGGTCTGAAGGCTTCGTAAATGGTCTTATTGCCTCGAGTTGGCGACGCAGGTCGGTGTTTCCAACAATTGCAGATACAGTATCTACTCTCACTGACTGATTCCATAGCGTGGGCAACACTATTGTATTCTTCTACTGAGTAGCGGTCACTGAATAAAGACTTTGACATTTAAACCCACCCGTGATCTTATATACCCATGATAAACAGGGTGTGGCTAGAGTTGCCTTTGGGACACTCTGACCTGTGTATACAGCACGCGAGTCAACAATTTAGAGTCGGGTTTTGTAGATAAGTTATTAATAAATTAAAATGCAAAGGATAAGACAAGGTCGTCTGTTTAATTTAAAGTTCAGGTGGAAAGAACACACATTTGCAGAGCACATTAGAGAGTGCCATAATTAAGAACAGCCCAGTATTATAATACTGTTATTACATTCTTGCCTAACAATTAACAACCATGGGAACCCTGGGGTTTGGATATAGCGAAACCCGCATTTCGTCACCTTTATGGGATGTTATCACTGATGGGTATACAAATTGGTATATCAGTAGCACTGTTGTTCTGACCACTTTTTGAGTTGTTCAAAATGCTGAAGATATTATGGTGGCAGAATCTCACCCAAGAGGAAAAGTGTAGTTCATATTATTAAAATGAGTGTTGTAATCCGATTCGTTATAAGGTGGATGTAGTGTTATGCCGTACGCCGGATCTGGAGACGTGAACTGATTTTTACAATCGGACGTACTGTTTTCTGCACTTTTAAATTGTGCCAGAACAATCACGTAAGTAACTACAGACGCAGCGATCTGAAAGAAAATGAGAATTCTTGTTACGAAGTACCCTTTACATGCATATTCAGCAAGCACTTACGGACGTAATCAGCCCAGTATTTACTGAGAAGAAATTAGATGCTGATATCTGCACTGGAGGGCCTGTCATGCGATGTATCATTTCCTGCACCTGTTCAATTCGATAGGCAGGCGTAATTTATTAATATTTAATAAAACACAAATGTCTCACCTGAAACTGGATGTCAGGCGAAGTGTCATGGAGATTCACTTTGCACAGATGTGGCAATGCACGTGTTGACTAAAATAGTACAAATATGTGTTAAACGACCCTATATTCTTATAGTAAGTTAATCTTAAATTACTGGACCCAATTCACTTGATGGTCACTCGTGACTCTCCTGTCCATTAAAAGCCAGCTTCGTGACTTAACTCAATTTCTACATGACAACCGGGGATAATCACTAGTCACGCATACACATGTGAGTTGTGCCCATGGAGTTGATTACCTCTTTTGGAATATTTTGCAGGCAAACGCAAGTCAACACTATGAGCACTGTTGACATCAGAGTATCGGCGATTAGGTGCAGTTCGTAAGTTAGGGTGTGATAGAGGATTAGGGACAACCCGGTGACAATTTGTATCAGAAATGAGAAAAAGCTAATAACCAAGCAAATGCCATACAAATCTCCCGTGATATTAACAAGGTCAGCTATTTCTGCATTTAATCCCATTAACTGAGAAAGCTCTTTGGCTGTATTCAAATTGGCCTCTCTCGACTCCTCGAACGACAATGGTGACATATCCACGCTCTTAGGCAGACTATCCACAAGTCTAATGATAGCATCGCTGATTAGGCTAAGGCGCAGGTATATTGATTTCCCCAGAAAAAGCACGTGCAAAGTTGGAATGATTGGAATGAGGCATATGAATGATAAGGATAAAAACAGAAGTATTTGTACCGTCAAGGGATCTCCACGCACAAATATAGAGTACGTGTAAAACGCATGTAAAAAACCGACGTAAATAAACGCACTTATAAACAGAAACCGGGTTCTGCAATGCATGATTCGGTTGGCAGACCTCTTCCTAGTTGTAGTGTTGGCCGCCACCCATTCGTCGTACTTGTGAAAACGAAGGAACAAATCAGATATCCTGCGAGACTTGATCCTCAGCAGCCAGTATTGCGTCACGGAATGCACTATTCGATTTCCAATAAGCACTACCAGAACTTGTTCCAACACTGACAAGCGAGGTAGCCGAAAGTCAGGTCCAAGAATGACCATTGCCGTGTTCACAAAAATCGCAGAAATTGCCAAAAACAAGACGATGAAGCAGATGCAACAGACACAATTCAAAGATTCGTACGGACCGCGACAGATATTCTTGACCGGTAAAAGTCCGAAGATCCAGGTTAGGATAGCCAAAGGTCTAAATGCTTCGTATATTGTCTTGCTATCTTGCTCACATGACACAGGCCGACTTCTCCAACAATTATTGTTGCACAGGCAGTTCCTGTGATCACTATCACTTTCAGGCTCCTGATACATGTTTAGAACCCCGCACTGTTGGGCAAAAGTATCCAGGACCTACTAATGGAATAACCGGGCATTTGATCCTTAATTTTCTTATATACCAGGGATAAGCAGGGTGTGGCCACTTTCCTTTGGGAATGCTCGAATTGACACAATGGGATTGGTGATCCTTGGTGCCACGCACTGCACCAGCTAAATCTAATTAAGAAAATGTTTCTTTCATGATATTGCCATCAGGGCACACTCTGTAATGACAATGAAACATTGATTTATAGACACGCACACTATACGCTTATACATAATGAATTCTCCTAGGCCATTCTTGGCTCGCACAATAGATTATTTTGAGTTGGACGGACTTGCTTACATGACGATTGCTTGATACGATGATAATACAAGGAGGGGCAAGAAAAAAATTTCTTCTGAAAAGAACTCCGAGACAGTATATGGTTACGCCTAGCAAGCAGTATATATTTTATTGCGTGCCAATAGCACATACAGTCTGCTATGGGGCATCGTAAAGGTTAATTTTTAATGCAGTTGGACGTAATTTTGGTGAAAAAGTCGGGGAGACACGATTTTCGAGTTTTATATTTTGCACTTGTCAGGTGTACTGCATCACAAACCAAGCCAGCAGCGTGGAATTAATGATTAACTCAAAAATGTAATACGGCGAATTCGTAATGTACGAACAATCCACTTTTAATGACTTATAGCATATACTGCCCTTAAGTTTGCAAAAAGGTCAATGATTATTATGACGCAACATTGGGTGATGAAGCCTACATGGGTTCACTCAGGTTGAACTGGATCAAGATGACTAGATAAGTAGTGATTGCTCCTGCAGCCTGTCAAGACAGAGAAAACAAGGTGGTTAACAATCCGCACAAAATATTGCAAGTATGAAAGCGAGTACCGATGTGAGTAGGCGGCGGTTGATTGTGAAGAAATTGGCAGCAGTGATGGCTGGTGGTTCGCAGCTCAATTTTTGAATCATCATTTTGACCTCGCGTCGACATCCTGGTGCTAGGTCACGGATGCTTATTTGCTGGAGGTCTGCTAAGGCTGAATTTGCCTGAACATCAAGCAAGATTCTATTACATCGTTATGCAATAACGATTCCAAACGTGTTAAACAAGCCATGAAATTGACAGTGCAATGGTACTAAAAGTATAGCGTGACAATACAGAGTGGCATGCATAATCTATATCATAATGGTGAAGTTAAGCTGTGGTTGACTGACCTCGGTGGTGACGCCTTCCATTTTGACACAAAATGCCACCAGTTTGAAGATCATGAAAGCCATGTAGAAACTCATCATTGCGATTTTAATCGGATCACGTTTCAGATATCCAGAGATGAAAGCATACGCGAGCAGTATAATGACAGAGAAACAGCCGACGAACTGAACAAACAGGAGCCAACCAAATGCGTCTGACGACATTTTAACCATTCTATTGAGATGACCGTGAAACGTGCGAATATTCTGCAACAATTTGGTGAATTCTTCGCATGGGAGTTCTGTGTAAGGTGTAATGACAAAATTCTCCGTCCTATCTGAATGTGTTAAGATTGAATCTCTGATCCTATTCGAAAGTGCGGTATACAAGACGTGAAAAATACTCGACAAAAGCGACATGCGAATGAATATCTCGCTAATAATTATTCCTCCTATCGTATACAAAACATGCAAGTCCGGATTTAACGGGTCCTGATTGATCAGAATGGGGCAAACCGCAATATGGATAATTACAATGAATGCGTACAAAATCAAGTATCGCGTTCTCCTGTCACGAAGCTTCTGCTGTACAGGCTCAAACAGGTAGCACATCTCATTAAAACTTTCTAAAAGGTTAGCCCACCGAGAAGACAAAACTACAGATAAAAAGCAGCTTATGATGTGCGTCCCATGTATCGCTCCCTGTGAGAAGAAAATGAATCCTTAATTTCTTATTTGTTGTAAAATATGTAAATAAATGCTAACCAAGTTGGCGTAGATGGACACATGATCTATAAACTTGAGTTCCTTTTGAATTTCCACTAGTCCACTGTAGTCGACTCTCGTTAGCCAGCTGTATCCAAGTGATATCAACGCTGCAAACACTGCAAGACTCCATATTCCCTCCAGACTGATCAGAGATCTCTGCAGCTTCCTCCCAGGTCTCCTGAAGATCACATTTTTGACCGGAAACACTCCCAGAATTTTGGAGATAGTCAGAATTGGGCGCATGAATATAACAAAGTCCTGAGTGCAGGCACTGTCACTCACTCGGCATCTGTCACTGGACCGATGCAAATCTTCCAAGACTGATGCGTCGACAGGATGAACATCTCGAGGTGAACGGAGCTTAATTGATGCTGTGTAAAACACACTCTCGGAAAGCTTCATGATTTGGGTGTGTTGCTCTGTCTGCTGGCGAAATGCTTTCTCTTTCTACTCGGTTGATGCACTTCTTTTGTCATTTATGATATCGTGATATGCTGGCCGGATATTCCTTGCGACGAGATGGTGATTAAACATTGGTCGATTCCGGGAAAACTATATTTTTGGTTGGTGTCTGCGCAGATGGGCGTGTCGTGTTCGTGTCAATTTCCCATCCTTTCTGCATCGAGCGCCTTCAATTTTTTCTATCGCGTACATTGAAATACTCGGTGAAATGTCAACGTGAATTCGCATATTTGCCTGTGACTGTTTTATATTAATGTTTATTTAATGAACGTTTCATGTTGCAATTTGCAGAGGAAAGTTGAGGTTGCTCGGCGAAAGTGATCAAGATAGTCAATACGGTATGTGTTAGATAAGTGATGCAAATATAAGCCTAAATCTAATATTGTACTAAAAATTGGTGAAATTCTGCTTAGACGACGCCACAGGTTACATAGGAATGAAACAATTTGTTACCACATGAATAATAATGCAGATACGTACTGCGTGAAGAATATATTGCAAATGAAGGTGGCAGTGGAAATTAGTAAATATTAATGTTTTTATCAGCAAATTCTCGGAAATGTTGGGTAGCACCTCGTATATAAAGCGTAGGAGGTCTTCCTATCGGAAAGAAATATTTCTGATGCTTTGAGGAAGTTCTTGCAGGCGTTGTATAATATTGTTATATTGAATGATCTAAGCCGGAGACATGTCGCTTTGCCGAAGAAACGTGCATGCACGGAAGGAATTAATGGAATCAGGCAAATGCCCACAATGTGAAGCATTAGCATGACATGTAGTACAATAGTTTCTATATCACTTGAATAATATGAAACACATCAATTTTCTTCGTGGACTACAGTGAAACCGATGCAGGCCAGTATCATATACCAAGCTGTTCGATACAACATATATCTACGTAGTCTACGATTGATCTTCTGGCTAATCACACTGGTTGATATCCACTGGTCGTACTCATGAAAACGCAATGCCCTTCACCAACACAAGTTGTACTTGAGTGTGCACTACTCGTCTTATAAAAAGCACCGTAAAAGCTAGTTCTAAGAGCGATGGTTTGTTAATTCGATCCCAATTAGTAACGACAGCCAACTCTCCATGCACAATGCAAAGTATTACTGTCCCTATATCGTTGATTTGGCACACGAGCAGGGGCAAGAACAACGCCTATCAGACCTTCGAGAGATGTTTCTGGAGAGATATAATCCAATGATCCAACACAAGAGTTGACTTAATATTAAAAGACAGTTTGCTCTTCCTTGGCAGGAAATGCACTTCTGATCCGTCCTCTAGTGTACCCGGAGAATTTTCAACTTCACTTCTGGACTCCATGCTGTGATGGGTTCCACTAGTGAAAACTTCCTTTCTTGTATGGTATTTTCTAAAGAAACGTTTAGGACCAAGTCAGGCGCAGTATTTAATATATCTGCAGTAAAAGAGTGGGGGGAGGGGGGCACGTTGTCATTTTACGACTGGAACATCCACGTTTTGAGCATGACATTGCTTAACTAATGAAATTGAGGCTTAATATTTCTGTGACAAATAGCATGCACATTTCCATTTTTATTCCGTATAGTCTTCTTCATGTGTGAGAATAGGTTATTAAATTATGTGTGCTTGTATTCCACTTCTCATTGCAGCATATAAGAGACTCCATGTTAATCTATCTTCTGCATGTTATGAGTTCCTTAATGACTGACATATGACTTCGCAGTCGCTCTAATATATTGTGCAATAATGACTTGAAGAAGTGACGCCCAAGTGACTTATTATGGATGTGTTGTTGTAACTTCATTCACTGGACTTTCACTCATTTGGAACTGCACAAGGATGACCAAATAGGTAGTGATGGCTCCGGCAGCCTGCGGAAGAAGCATCTCGAATAATTACATGATAATACTATAAAAATGGTGAGATAGTATTAATTTTAGATGTCTGCTTTAGGAATATTTTTAAAATGCTATTTGACCGAAGTGAGAAGTCGGCGATTGATGGTGAAGAAATTGGCGGCAGTGATGACTGGTGGGTCACAGCTCAGTTTGTGGATCATCATGTTCACTTCACGTCTGGATTCGGGTGCTAGTTGAGCCAGGCTGATCTTCTGCCAGTACACCAGGCTTGAGTTCACCTGCGTACAAGAGTACCGGTACTTGTATGTACATTAGAAATGGAAACTGAAATGATCCAACACCTTATGCCACTTACCTCGAGTGTGACCGCCTCCACACTGGACGACAAAGAGACCAGTCTGGTTATCAGAAACGCTAAATATAATAGAGTAAATGGAAATATATAGTCCTGCATGCTGGGCCTAGTCAATCCTGACACCATGTTGTACAGGAAAAGGATAACAGAGGCAAAAGCTTGGGTATAATCGACAAAAAGAAGCCATCCCCATGCTGCAGAGGCCTTTGCGACCATGGAGTGTAAGTGACAATGAAGATTTCGAAGGTTTTCCAGGCGACTTGTCCTAATTGCTGGAGCACACACAGCAAGTTCTTCTGTTGAAGTGACTCTCTTCACCTTGTTTGCATATGACTTGAACAAAAGCTGAAGAATGTTTGACATCAGTAGAATCAGGAATAAAATGGTGATCTCTAATATCCCCCCTAATGTGAACAGGAGATGGATACCAACGGTTGCAACTCGCAGGCTTGAATTGATGCAGCAACTTATGGCATAAATGGTGACAAATGTTGCATGAGTCACTCTGTATCGCCTGTGAAGTGTCAAAATGCTAGACTTGGAGTCTTCGAGAAGGTCCATAACCTTGTTGAAATCCTCGAGGAGCTCAATCCATCGGGAGGTGAGAGCGATGCCCATGAAGAGAAACAACATGTTCATTGCATTGGATAGCGTCTGTGTAAAAAAGAGAAAGATGATGGAAAACCATTAGAAGGTGATTATTGTTTGCAACATCACCCTTATTATACTGACCGCGGTTGTGTGCACAATAAGGTAATCAATGCGTTTAAGTTGCTGACTGGGATCCACCACGTCGGCCACGTCGATGTGCTGCAGCCAATAGGATGCCAAAGATATCATAAAGGCTGAGACCAGAAAGGACCAGATGCCTTCCAAGCCTTTTATACACTTCTGCAGTTTGGCTCCAGGACGTCTGACGATAACGTTTTTCGCCGGAAAGGCACCCAAAATTTTTTCCATCACCAGAAATTGTCGCATGATTGACACAATATTATATTCTGAATTGTCATTCTTTCCATCCCATGCAACTACTTGACATGGTATGGTCCTAAGCTGCTCGTGGTTCGTAACCATTTTCACGTGCTGAATGACGCAGACCTTTTTCTTCTCCGAAACCATGGTCCCACGGGTTTCGAATAACGACACGTTCCCCAGCAATTTCAAACCGGAATGAATACTTTCTGCGTACTTGATGAGGGATTCTCCTTGCACACGATCATCCCTTTAATAATCTAAATGTACCGTACTGTACTCCTCCCTTTTCCCTGTCGAAAACAAGGCTGGCATTTGTGGTCGATTATTAACGAGCCCAAGTGCGCAGATCTTCGTAGGGGTTCGTGCTAATAATGGCACCTATACAAAGGATGATTTATTACTTCGCCATTGTATTGGTATTGCTGTAGGTTGAATGATGTAACGAAGGCTAAAAATATTCTATGCTCAAGAATCTATAGCGTTAGTGATTTTCCATTCGCCTGTCATATTAGCATCGGTGTGGTCATTCCGGATGACAGTATTAAATGTTGAAAACGCTGAAAAACATTGCCAGGTTACACAAAATAACTTATATGGCTGTAGCCATTCCGTAATTTAATAATACGAAATCAGGCACAATAATAATAATTTGCCGAACATGTTATTGGCCACAAGGTGGAATTTTCTGAGGCGGGCAATAGTACAGAAAACGAACGGAAAATTTATGATATCCACATGAATGCGCTACCAAGGTTCCTATACTATCTGCTACCGAGGAACATATTATGCAGTGGCTCAGATGGATAATGCGTACTCCTGAACTTATAAGTTACATTAATTATGTCAGATTAGAATAGGTTGAACTTTGATGAAAACTAAAGTAACCTATGGAGGTGGGGCATGTGTTACTGCATTAGTTGGTCCTTCGCTAATGTTGAACTGCACCAAGATGACCAAGTACGTGGTGATGGCTCCAGCTGCCTACAAAATAATAGTCAGCGTGAGAAAGGCCAGTTTAGAAAAACCGTATGACCAACACAATCTTAACTAATCATAGAAATGAGGGGATAATAAAGTTGAGTGACCGAAGTGAGAAGTTGACGATTGATGGTGAAGAAATTGGCGGCAGTGATGACAGGTGGGTCACAGCTCAGCTTTTGAATCATCATTTTAACTTCACGCCGAGACTCAGGATCCAGGTGACTCACACTGACTTGTTGCAGGTGCATCAGACTTGATTTTGCCTACACAAAACAAAACAAAAAGTATACTGATTACTGCCAAACATTGCTTAGTCAAGACAGCAGAAAGTGACTAACCTCAGTTGTAACTCCCTCTACACATACGGAAAAGAAAGCTAGCTTGCAGATCTGAAAGGTCAGGTACAATACAATCAGCACCATCCTGACGTTCGTTGTTTTGGACCCGACCATTCCTGACATAACGTTGTAGAGCAAAAAAATAACATTCATGAAGCATTGCGTGAACTGAATAAATAAAAGCCAGCCGAATGCTGCAGACGCTTTATCAACTAGAGAATGGAGATGGCCGTGACTTTTTCGAAGATTTTCTAGATTCTGTGCCCTAAGTGACGCCAACAGACTCCTTCTGGATCCTGCTGGCACAAATGCTGCATACTCCGCAGGTGATAGGACTCTCTCTATCTTGTTTCCGAGCGATCTGAACATAAACTGAATGACTTTTGATAGGAATATCATTCGGACGTACACGTCCGTCTCAAATATCTCCCCAGCTGTGAAGAACACGTGCAAAGTCATACTTCTTGGATTGGTGACTGTCATCAAAACACAGGAGGCGACATATGTAATTGCAAGAATGGCCGTAAACGCAGAAAAATAAAATCGTTTCTTCAGAATCCGAGACTTGCAATCTTCAAGGAGATTTTCCACCGCCTGAAATCCCTCGAGGAGTTTAATCCATCGGGAAACAAGGAGAATAGACATGACGAAGCCTGTCATCTTCATAACATTGCTTATCCCCTGAAAACGTAATAATACATGTCGTGTTAACTTTTAGTAATGTAATTATGCGACAGTAATTTGAAATACATTTAAGCAACCATGCCAATTAATATAAGCAAAAACCTCACATTGGTAGGTTCAGATAAGTATATCAACAGGCACTTCAAATTAGCACTCATGCGTTCTTGTGATATGACAACTAAGTCAACTATGATTATGCTATACTAACCACAGTTCCATAAATCGTAACGTAGTCAATGGTTTTGAGTTCCCTGTCTGGGTCCGCAAAGCTTCCCAGATCTGGGTGTAGTATCCAATCGGTTACCAAATATACCATGCCCGCGAAGATAAGGAGGGACCAGACACCTTCAGGGCCTGCCAAACGCCTCTCCAGCCTGCATCCAGGATTCCTGAAGACAACATTCCTCACTGGAAACGCTCCCAATACTTTAGACACGATCAGAAAAGGCCGCATTATAGACACGATATCGCTTCTCTCTATGGAATTCCATGCAACTTGTTGGTCGTTGACTCTTCTTAGGTTCACTCCTTTTGACACCATCTTCAGGTGATCAAGTATGCACTTCCTTTTCTTGTCAGCTGGCACCATGTCCCTGTCGTCACATGATGCCAGGAGTTTCATATTGGCATGTAGACCTACTAAAGAGACTCTCCCTCCACACTTTGAGATTCTCTTGATACTACGTCTACCTCTATATGACGTCTTAAATAATCCAATTCGTTGCGCCTTTCCCTTGAAGGACTGGAGGCTCACCCAATTGTGGTCGATTTTGGGATGACCCCCTACTGCGCAGAGCTGGTTGGTGTCGTGTTAAGAAGTCTGGTTTTTCTATGCTATTTATTGCTTGGGCATTGAATTACCATTATTTTCTTCCAGTGTCTGTCGCATTTTTGATTTGGTAGCTCTCATAGATTTTTTCTGAGGTTATTGTTATATAGAGTGAATTGAAATGACAATATATTCATTGACACTGATGTATTCAATGCCATGTATTTAAGGTGCATTCCATTAATCACAATAAGTGCTACCCATACGATGGAGCTAAAAAATGGGCATTTGAGAGATTACGCACGTAGTACATTGGTATACTTCTTCTTGCATTGATAAATGCATGCTGTCAAAAATATCATTATTATACAATCATTAGAACTTTCCAGAGACAGTAAGGTAGAGTACAAGGGCGTCTTTTTACACGTAATTGATTTGCCATTTCTTTGAATACGTATATGCAGGAGTTTTCATACAACGAGGATTGTTTCATAAGTCATGGCGCGTATTTTTAAATTCAAAAAAGGTAACACATACAGAGATGACCTTTGCTGAGTTTTGAAGCTCCGGCGAATACAATTTCATCTAGCATATAGATGTCTCGCATATCTCCAGGGAGGCAGGGAAACAAGAGGGGATCGTGACCCTCCCCCCCCCTCCCCCACCGCACCATCGCCCTAAGACGGCTCCAGCCAGACGCGCTTGGAGCTGTTGGACGCTGCATGCTGGACACTCGGCGATGGACAACACAGGAGCTTGCTTTCGAGTGTGGGACAATTATTCAGAGCACTATGACCGTAGCCATGTGTCGTCATTAGCCACAAACGGTTTGAAAAACACATCGCCCTCAATGCGCTCGAGTTCCAAGCGAAGGCAAAATGGTGGCTCTTTGCACATCAAAGAGATGGTGAGGAACCAGTGAGGATGCCAACATCCTGAGACCTTTCAGTCTTTCAGAGTCCTGAGCATGACTTGTCCCACACTCGAAAGCAACCTCCCGTGTTGTCCATCTCCGAGTGTCCATCATGCAGCGTCGAGCGTCCAACAGCTGGAGCCGTCTTAGGGCGATGGTGAGGTGGGGGGGGGGGTCACGCTCACCTTTTGTTTCCCTGCCTCCCTGGAGATATGGAAGACATATATGTGCCAGATCAAATTGTAATCGCCGGATCTTCAAAACTCAGCAAAGGTCATCTCTGTGTGTGTTACCGTTTTTGAATTTAAAAATACGCGCCATGACTTATGAAACAACCCACGCATAGTACCGTATGTGGTCCAGCCGCGATCACACTAGTTCGTCCAAAATGATTGAAAATGGATAGAATATGTCGAAATATCAACAAACGAAGCTGCTCCTGTACTCCTGTATGTTTAGTCTCAGAAGTGTAGCAGAGAAGTGTCATGTTTATTTTTGTTTTCAAATTGTTAATTTTTAACGATATATTTGGAAAAGTCGTAAAATGGAGCGTCGTAGAAAGGTGCCTACTTGTACATGGTGCACAGTACAGCAGGTTACATAGGTCGGTTACTCGTCCCACTGCTAGTTAGCAGACCAATGTCAACAACATACTAATAACCAATGGTAATCCATAAAAAAGCGTATGGAAGAATACTCACTATCAGAAGCAGGCAGATAGCAGAGACTAAGCAGTAGGACGAAAAACCCACCCTGTAGTCAGGATTCCTCCCTGACCTTTCTCAACGATATGATTGCCTGGGTTATTAGAGATTTTGGGAGCGGAAGTATTGATAGCCAGCAGTGGCACAAAACAGGGAATTATTGTTTATAACCATGATATAAAATGGCCGTGTCACATAAGGAATCATTAATCGTGTTTTGTCAATATTATTATTTCAGATCCTCGCTCCTCTTATGAAGCTTTGCATGACTGTGCTTCATCGGTTTTCTCTCCCATCTTGAACTGCAACAAGACCACCAAGTAGGTAGTAACAGCACCTGTCAACTGAAAGAGAAATTATATTGCATTTATGATTTTACACATATACAAGTAGCCTACTTTAATCGAGATTCTTCAACGTACCGAAGTGACAAGTCCGCGGTTGACTCCAAAGAAATTGGCTGCAGTGATAACAGGAGGATCAGCTGTCAACTGATGAATCAACATCTGCACCTCTTGGCGACTATGCGGATCCAGTCCAGATAGGTTCACACGGCGAACGTGGCTCAGCCCCGAATTGGCCTGAAATGAAGAGCAAAGTTGTGATCGGGATAGAAAACCTTGTGATTGGAAATGTAATCATCACCTCGTTGTGGAGTCCTTCCAAGACGAGGCACAAGATGGAAAGCTTCAAGAGAGACATTCCCAAGTAGGCGATGATAGCCAGCAACTTCTCCATCATAGATCTGTCTGAGCTTGTGTCTGAAAGGCTCAGGTAGAGTACAAATATGAGGGTGAGGAAGAATCCCAGGACTTGAGCCAGGAGGATCCATCCAAACGCGCTGGAGGATTCCTCGACCCGATCATGAATAACTCCATGGAGTCGTCTCAGTTGACTCAGTCTTTCTGCTGGACTTTCTTCTAACCAAGCAGCTTGCTTCGAAGCATCTTGGTTTTCTAGTTCTCCTACTATCTTTTGTAAGTTGTCTGAAATAGTTTTGTACAAGCAGCTGCAAGAGGCAGCAATCAGGGTCATCCTAACGTATGTGTCGCACTGGATCATTGCTCCGAAGGAGAATAGGAAGTGAAGGTCGCTGTTCTTTGAATCTACGTACATGTACATCCCTCCGGTAATGGTATGCATAACGATTAGAGATAATTCCTGGATGAGAAAACTGTTTCTCAAATATTTGAGTCGAGTGTGGCACTGATCGACGAGGACTTGGACCGATCTGAATCTTTCTAGCAAGTTGGCCCATCGGTGGGACATCACGATGGACAATATGATGCACAACAAGCTGGTTCCATTTGCCGACAACTGGAATCAATAGCAAGTCATGACTTAGTGAATAATGCTCGAATCATTACATCGGATCTAGTATTGAGAAAAGGCAGCGGGAATTATACGTATCTTACCATAATGGAAAGCATATGAGGAGAGAATTTGTGAAAGTTGTGCTACGACAATATCTCTCTTCCCCTTTATGCATTTTTGTTTTGTAAAATCAAAGCCGGTTCACTATCCATCAGCTGGTAAATATTACAATCACGGAAATAGTTACTCATATACTAACCAGGATCCCGCTCATCGACACCTTATCCGTCATCACGAGTTTCTTATCATCATGGGCGAATGGTGTGTAGTTCATATGCCCAATCCAGCTCTGGGCCAAATAAATCATAAGAGCAAAAACGGAAATGCTGTACAGGCTATCTAGACTGAACAGACGAACTTCCAGCCTGCGGTCACGTCGACGGCGTATGACGTTTTTTACTGGAAATAGGCCAAGGAGCTTGGTGGCAACCAGAACAGGACGAATGATTGAGATGAAGTCGTTGTTGGATGCCATCTCCTCTCCTGTCAATCCCTCTCTTGGTGTAACAAAGATAGGAGTGGTCTTAGACATTGTCCTGAACATCACGGCGTCTCATTAACACTTCTGACACTGAAAGTCAAAGGCGCCCTTTACTGCATAACCATTTTTCCATATTCTATAATAATATTCCTGCTCAGCCTGACTTATATGCAACCTCACCCTTGGCAAGCGGGTCGTATAGGATGCAGGCTCAAAATTAAAACCCGGTTACCTTCAGCCGCAGGCCTTCATATAATACAATGTATTATTATTCAGGTTTTATGAGTTTGCCAGCTTATAATAAGTTACTCTACATCTCTGCGAAAATGGCCTGAAGAAGGGAGGATTTGAAGATTACAAAATATAGGAAATAATATCTTGTCCTTCTATGTATTATACAGGGTGTTCATGAAAAACACCGACACACCTATATCACCCCCGACCTAGGGACCAGACGATCACATTATGTATAGGAGTGATTATTCCTGGGCCGCCTCATTACCGCGCAAATTGCCTTATAAAATATCCCGGAAGTTAGGCCACCCAACGAACCCTTCCCCAGTCAGAAGGGTCTGGAAGGTCTGGGGGCCGGACTTTGTTGGTTTGTTGCCAACAGGTGGTAAGGCCTCCATGGCTAGTTACACCTGTAAATTCTATTTAAAAGTCAGATGGAGCGATTAGGCAAAAATCGCTAATCAGCAACGAGTCAATTATCTCAGTAATGAGGAGGTGTAGACATAATGACTCCTCTACATAAAATGACCCTCACGTTACCATTGGCCACTGGTTATCAGTTTGTCGGTGTTTTTCATGAACACCCTGTATACCATCAGCCTAATATATTGGCAATTATAATTATATAATATTATAAAATTATAATTATTGTTCTTGTTAGGCTGCTCACAATAGGACTTGATCGGAAAAATATCACACCATTTCAGAGCCACGCCCGAAATAAGATTTCGATAAAGGACATTAAATGTGGGTGCTTTGGAAAATTAATTAAATTTTAATTAACTTGCCAAAGCACCCGTCAATGTTCCGATTTTCTCTTACCTTTTTGGAGTCCTATCACAAGCCAACGAGCAAAAATGCGTGAAAATTTGCACTTGTTGCATCTTGCAGTTTTGCTACCATGTGTCGCAAAGACTAATGATTTGGGTACCTACACCAGTGCATAGGTACTAAACAGCCGAATATAATATTGTACATGATTATATGAAATCTGCAAATCATCGGTATTAACGTAAAATGCACTAATCTACAAGAAAAACACCAGTTTCGAGGTAATCGATGGCAAAGATTTGACTTTGCACTTCGTTTCATGGTACTTAAGACTGAAAATCCTGGCTTTTTGGTTTTATGACTAAAATGAGTGGTCAAAAACGGCTCTCAGACCCCTCAAATGCACTTACCCGGCGATAGAGCAGAAAAATGTTATTTAGTGGTGTAAATAACTCATTACCGCAAAAATTAGACTTGGTGTGGTATCACTATGTATCACTTGTACGATAATAGTCACACTAACCTTCCAATGACGTACACAGGCAACCTGTTGGGCTACCCTTGTGAGAAAGTACAGTTTGTAGGACTAACCTTCAGAGTAGGCCTACATACGCAAGTATTGCCTATTTATCGTTTTTAAGTACCTCCCTCCCACCGCACCGATTTATCTTCATGCCACTAAAGCGGTCACCCAAACTCGATAATTTACTGCAATACGCTGCTTGCCAAGACCGGAGTTGTCATAATGTCGTTCATTTGACAAGGTATCACCAGGGCCGGATCTACGGGGTGGCAAACAGGGGCACATGCCCCATGAGGCAACAAGGTGGGGGGCGGCATGTCTTGTCCCTGGAAATATACACTTGTCACATAAATAAATTAACGCGATTTTGCTCAACCCCTGAAAGCAAAACTTTGAAAGAAATTTGTCCCAACAGGCAATCAACTGGCCTATTTTGGCTCTTTTCTGGTATAGCTTTTGAACTTTTTGAAGCAATTAATTTCTGGTCGGTAACACACCCCAAACGAGATAGAAAGCATCATATAGGTCCATTGACATCCCATTGTTGTTGTCTTGTTCCATTGTGCTCATTGTTTAGTTGTTATAAACCGACTATGGGTGTCCATTCTCAAGATGCTTCTGTAGGCAGCCCCTACACACTCTAGAAGTCTGTCCCGAATTACAAGAAACACCCTGTATTTGTATAATTTGCTTGGCTAACGCCAATTAAACAGAAGGGTGCTGGAATTTAACGTGCCTTCGATGGGAACACTAGTGGGGTTCTATGAGATCATTTTATGTACTATCGGTCTCAATTAGTTTCTGCCACTTTATCCTGTCTTGAAGCAACCCTTAGCACATACCCCACGGTGAGGAGGTGTGCATGTGTGTGAAGCGTTTCATCAAGACCAGGATAAAGTGGCCGGAACGAATAAATATTGAACCCGATAGTATACTGTACATAAATTATATTGTGTGCGTCCGCGGACTAGTTTCCGAGATAATTGACATTATACATAGGTGATTATATAGGTGTCAATTTATACGGTAAATACCTGTATTTTATTTGTATTCGGGTATTCCACTGTATGGGTGGGTTCCTAGCCTACATTTTTCAAACCCATGTAAGAAAAACTCGTCCTTATTTTTAAATGAATTTTGATGTTTTTTTGTTTGAGGCCATTAGCAATATAGGAGAAAATATCGCAAGTTGCAGCTTAAGTATGTCATAAAGTAAATATTCTGATGCTCTTATGCACAAATAAATGTTGATGCTCTTATGCACAAATAAATGTTGATGTTTTTTGCAACTTATAGTATGCTCATAAGAGATTATATTCAAATGGTACACTCTGCCTACTTGCCGAGTTCAGTTTGTGTTAACTTATTAGTTATTAGTATGCAGTTGGAAAATAATGCCTTTGTTAGCTTCAATGATTTTTTGACATCTTTCTTGATCTAAATAGGTAATAGGTTATGAATCTAACTGATCAATGATAACACAAGGTGACACTGAGTGTTATTATTATATTAGTGTTACACTCATAAAATGTTACATAAAAGAATAATTGTGTCATGGGACTGAGTGACTGAGATGACTGAGATGACTTAGGGTTCCTTCAATGATAATGATTTCTTGGCATGAGTAATTCTTGCTTAGGATGTCACTGAGGCAAATGATCAACATATTTACTGTAATACTCGGTAATACTAGTGAGTTTCGTGTCGTTTAGTCGTTATAGACTATTAAAACATAATCATTTGCCTAAAATAATATCCTTTCTGCACACCCAACACGATAGCAGTTCTTCCTATTCTTCAATTTATTCATGCAATATTTGGTGGGGAATATGTGATTCAATCTTATCTTACAATTGTGTGCAGAGGTTCCCAAAAACCTTTGTGACATGCAGTGCCTCGGAGATCATTTTCATTGGGCACGTGCTCCAGAACCTTCAATGTTAAGTCCGATGAAATGAGGCTGAACATTGATGAAAACTAATGTAAACTATGTAGGTACGGCAGGTGTTACTGGATTCGTTGGACCTTCGCTCATGTTGAACTGTACCAAGATGACCAAATACGTGGTGATGGCTCCAGCAGCCTACAAAAAATAGCTGTTGTTACTATACAGTGTATGAGAGTTGTCAGTTTAGTATAATCGCCTAATACTGTCGCTGAGATTTCTATTAGTATCCTGATGATTTGCGTAAATGCAAGTGCAAGTGAGCATCACGCTGGATATTTTTTCTGCCTCGTTAGAGAACAAACAATCTGATTCTGCAGGGCAGTGCAGTGTTACTTGAAATCGACAAAAATTGAGTTTTTGGAATAATGACGCACATAATTCAACATATATAGACAACAAAATATCCACATTATTATTATTATGTATTGTCTTTAATAAATGTTGCCTGACCGAAGTGAGAAGCCGGCGATTGATGGCGAAGAAATTGGCGGCAGTGATGACAGGTGGGTCACAGCTCAGCTTTTGAATCATCATTTTAACTTCATCCCGAGACTCAGGTTCCAGGTGACTCACATTGACTTGCTGCAAGTGCATCAGACTTGATTTTGCCTAGACAAAACAAAAAATATATTACTGCCAAACATTGCTTAGTCAAACCAGACGGATTGAGACTAACCTCAGTTGTAACTCCCTCTACACATACGGAAAAGAAAGCGAGTTTGCAGATCTGAAAGGTCAGATACGATACAATCAGCACCATCCTGACGCTTGTTGTTTTGGACCCGACCATTCCTGATATTAGGTTGTAGAGCAAAAAAATAACAAGCATGAAGCATTGCGTGTACTGAATAAATAAAAGCCAGCCGAATGCTGCGGACGCTTTGTCAACTAGAGAATGAAGATGGCCGTGACTTTTTCGAAGATTTTCTAGATTCTGTGTCCTAAGTGACGTCATCAGACTCCTTCTGGATCCTGCTGGCACAAATGCTGCATACTCCGCAGGTGAGAGGACTCTCTCTATCTTTTTTCCGAGCGATCTGAACAAGAACTGAATGACATATGACAGGAATATCATTCGAACATACACGTCCGTCTCAAATATCTCCCCACATCCGAGTAAGATATGCAAAGTCAGACTTCTTGGATTGATGGCTGTCAGCAAAATACAGGAGGCGACATATGCAATTGCGAGAATGGCCGTAAAAGCAGAAAAATAAAATCGTTTCTTCAGAATCCGAGACTTGCAATCTTCAAGAAGATTTTCCACCGCCTGAAATCCCTCGAGGAGTTTAATCCATCGGGAAACAAGGAGAATAGACATGACGAAGCCGATCAGTTTCATAGAATTGGTCATCAACTGAAAATGTAAATAATACAAGTCATGTTAACTTTTTGTAATGTAATTATGCAACACTATAGTACTATTAACAACCATGTCAATTAATATAAGCAAAAACTTAACATTGGTAGGTTCAGATAAGTATATCAACATGCAGGCACATCAAATTAGCACTCATGCCTTTAACTTGTGCTATCATGACAACTATGATTATGTTATACTAACCACAGTTCCGTAAAGCGTGACATAGTCAATGGTTTTGAGTTCTATGTCTGGGTCCACAAAGCTTCCCAGATCGATGTGCAGTAGCCAATCGGTTGCCAAATATATCATGCCTGCGAAGATAAGGAGGGACCAGACGCCTTCAGGGCCTGCCAAACGCCTCTCCAGTCTGCATCCAGGATTCCTGAAGACAACATTCCTCACTGGAAACGCTCCCAATACTTTAGACACGATCAGGAGTGGCCGCATTATAGACACGATGTCGATGTCGCTTCTCTCAGGGGAATGCCATGCAACTTGTCGTTCGTTGACTCTTCTTATGTTCACTCCATTTGACAGCATCTTCAGGTGATCAATTATTATACTCTTCCTTTTCTTGTCAGCTGGCACCATGTCCCTGTCGTCACATGATGCCAGGAGTTTCATACTGGCATGTAGACCTACTAAAGAAACTTTCCCTCCACACTTTGAGATCCTCTTGATACAATATTATGTATATATGCCGTCTTAAATAATCCAATTCGTTGCGCCTTTCCCTTGAAGGACTTGAGGCTCACCCAATTGTGGTCGATTTTGGGCTGACCCCTACTGCGCAGAGCTCGTTGGTGTCGTGTTAAGAAGACAGGTTATTCAATGCTATTTATTGCTTGGGCATTGAATTACCATTTGTTCCGGTTTCTGTCGCATTTCTGATTTGGTAGCTCTAATAGAAAAAACTATTTTTAGGTCATTGTAATATAGAGTGAATTGAAGCGACAATATATTCATTGACACTGATGTATTCAATGCCATGTATTTAAGGTGCATTCCATTAATCACAATAAGTGCTACCAGTTATTAGCTCTTGGTGCTACCCATACGACGGAGCTCAGAAAATCGGCATTTGAAATATTACGCACGCAGTACATTGGTAATACCTCTTCTTGCATTGATAAATGCATGCTGTCAAAAATATCATTATTATCCTCTAGAGACCCAATGTATAGTATGCTATACATCCGGTCCGCATTTTTTTAACCTCAGAAAAAATACTCAGAAAAAAATGCAGACCGGATGTATAGCATACTATACATTGGGTCTCTAGAGGATATACAAATTATTAGAACTTTCCAGAGACAGTAAGGTAGAGTACAAGGGCGTCTTTGTACACGTAATTGATTATGCAGGATTTTTCTTATTAGTATGTCGTACATCTGCAATCACACTAGTTGGTCAAAAATGATTGAAAATGTAGGCAATATGTCGAAATATCAACACTCATAATATAACGAGGTATAGGTGACCAGACACATTGGCCTGCACCAAGACACATGCGGACACACTGATGAAATTTTGCAAGGTCGACTCTTTCACAGATTTACGATTATCACCCATTTGCGTGGTTAGCTGTTCCTACATTTTCGACTTGGTTTGAAGGACCAAGGAATAACGAGCTAACTGCCGCTGCCGGTTGGCCTACTAGTAAGAACCACCATGTATCACTTCTGTAGACCCTGCCACAATGCACCACAAAAACAAACGAGGCTCCTCTACTCCTGTATATGTTTAGACTCAGAAGTGTCGCAGAGAAGTGTCATGTTCCTTTTTGTTTTCAAATTGTCAATTTGAAAAGATAATTTTGGAAAAGTTGTTAATGTGAAAAGTCGTAAAATGGAGAATCGTTAAAAGGTGCTTACTTGTATCGTACATAGGGCACAATACAGTAGGTTACATAGATCAGTTGCTCGTCCCACTGTTAGTTAGCAGTACCGATCCCAACAACTAATAACCACGGCAATACATTAAAAAAGCTTATGGAAGAATTCTCACTAGCAAAAGCAGGCAGATAGCAGAGACGAAGCAGTAGGACGAAAAATCCACCATGTAGTCAGGATGATTCCTCCGTGACCTTTCTCAACGATTGCCTGAGTTATTAGAAATTTTGGGAGCGGAAGTATTGATAGCCAGCAGTGGGACAAAATACGGAACTATTGTTTATAGTTATAACCATGATATAAAAACGCCGTGTCATATAAGCAATCATTATCAATGTTTTGTCTATACAGTATTATTATTATTTCAGCTCCTATCTTATCTTATGAAGCTTTGCATGATTGTGCTTCATCGGTTTTCTCTCCCATTTTGAACTGCAACAAGACCACCAAGTAGGTAGTAACAGCACCTGTCAACTGAAAGAGAAATTATATTGCGTTCATGATTTTACACATACAAGTACTTTAATCGATAGTCCTCAATGTACCGAAGTGAGAAGTCCGCGGTTGACTCCAAAGAAATTGGCCGCAGTGATAACAGGAGGATCAGCTGTCAACTGATGCATCAACATCTGCACCTCTTGGCGACTATCCTGATCCAGTCCAGACAGGTTCACACGACGAACGTGGCTCACCCCCGAATTGGCCTGAAATGAAGAGCAAAGTTGTGATAGGGATAGAAAACCTTGTGATTGGAAATGCTGTAATCATCACCTCGTTGTGGAGTCCTTCCAAGACGAAGCACAAGATGGAAAGCTTCAAGAGAGACATTGACAGGTAGCAGATGATTGTCAGGATCTGTTCCAGCACAGATCTTTCTGTGCCAGTGTCTGAAAGGCTCAGGTATAGTACAAATATGAGGGTGAGGAAGAATCCCAGGACTTGAGTCAGAAGGATCCATCCAAACGCGCTGGCGGATTCCTGGACCCGATCATTAATAACTCCATGGAGTCGTCTCAGTTGACTCAGTCTTTCCGCTGTTGTCATCGTCGGTGGCAAAGCCTCCGTTGGACCTTCTTCTAACCAAGCAGCTTGCTTCGAAGCATCTTGGTTTTCTAGTTCTCCTGCTATCTTTTGTAAGTTGTCTGAAATAGTCTTGTACAAGCAGCTGCAAGAAGCAGCAATCAGGGTCATCCTAATGTATGTGTCGCACTGGATCATTGCTCCGAGGGAGAATAGGAAGTGAAGGTCGCTGTTCTCCGAATCTATGTACATAAGCATTCCTCCGGTAATGGTATGCATAACCATTAGAGATAATTCCTGGGTGAGAAAAATGTTTCTCAAATATTTGAGTCGAGTGTGGCACTGATCGACGAGGACTTGGACCGATCTGAATCTTTCTAGCAAGTTGGCCCATCGGTGGGACATCACGATGGACAATATGATGCACAACAAGCTGGTTCCATTCGCCGACAACTGGAATCAATAGCAAGTCACGACTTGTGAATAATGCTCGAATCATTACATCGGATCTAGTATTGAGAAAAGGCAGCGTGAATAATATCTTACTAAACCGAAGCATGAGGAGCGAATTTGTGAAAGTTGTGCTTCGACAATATATCTTTTCCCCTTTATGCATTTTTGTGTTGTAAAATCAAAGCCGGTTCACTATCCATCAGCTGGTAAATGTTACATTCAATGAAAGAGTTACTCATACTAACCAGGATCCCGCTCATCGACACCTTATCCGTCATCATGAGCTTCTTATCTTCATCAGCGAATGCTGTGTAGTTGATATGCCCAATCCAGCTCTGAGCCAAATAAATCATGATAGTGAAAACGGAAATGCTGTACAGGCTATCTAGACTGAACAGGCGAACTTCCAGCCTGCGGTCACGTCGACGTCGTATGACGTTTTTTACTGGAAATATGCCAAGGAGCTTGGTGGCAACCAGAACAGGTCGAATGATTGAGATGAAGTCGTTGTTGGATGCCATCTCCTCTCCTGTCAATCCCTCTCTTGGTGTCGCAAAGATAGGAGTGATCTTAGATATCGTCCTGTACACCATGGCGTCTCATCATTACTGTAATGCTTCTAACACTGAAATTCAAAGGTGCCCTTTACTGCATAACCATTTCTCAATATTCCATATTTTACTGCTAATGAATGCACCTTATATACACAAGAATATTTATTACCCAGGCATGATGGTATAGGGTGGGTACACCAATAGCTGCAAACCTGCAACTTAGCTGTCATTGTTTCTCCATTTGTTACCCCTTATGGGGTTCATGATACAATCGGGAACCATGCAATGCGCTGTTTGCGTGTCTGCCAGCCTCTCCATTAGGGGAGCTAAGGTAGTAGAAAGCTTATCCACAGTCATAGTTAAAATTAATCTTGTCGTATTACACTGTGCGTTTCAAACACCTGACACATGCGCTTTATTTGTAGCGGGTATGACTGTGCCATGAATCAGCTGGGTTGTAACCTGCAAAATAATTGATATTTTTCTCTTTGGATTGAAGTGTCCTATTGAGGAATTATGAGTTTGCCAGCTTATAATACCTACGATATACGATATATCTCTGCGAAAATGCCATGAAGAAGGGAGGATTTAGCTCACATAATATAGGAAATAATATTTTGTCCTTCTGTGTAGAATATACCATCAGCCTTCAGCCTAGTTGACAATGTTATTATTAGGCTGCTCAAAATAGGACTTGACCGGGAAAATATCGCACCATTTCCGAGCCATGCCCGAAATATGATTTCGATACAGGACATTGAATTAACTTGATCCAAAGCACCCGTCAATGTTCAGATTTTCTCTGACCTTTCTGGAGTCCTATCACAAGACAACGAGCAAAAATGGTGAAATATTTTGCTGGTTGCAGCCTGCAGTTTTGCTGCCATGCGACGCAAAGACAAATGAGTTGGGTACCTACATCAGTGCAAAGGTACTGTACCAAAGTAGGCTACAGCCGAATATAATATTGTAGACTACATGATTATATGAATACTGCTTATCGTCGATATTCACGTAAAATCCACTAATCTACGCGTAAAACACCAGTTTCAAGGTAATCGATGGCAAAGGTTTGACTTTGCACTTGTTTATAGTTAAGACTGAACATCCTGCCCTTTTGGTTTCATGACTAAAATGAGGGGTCTGAGATCAAAAACTGCTAAGTCCACTTCGAAAAACTTGTCGTAAAATGAGCAACAATTATTGATGATTGCTTAAAGGGACACTCCACTCAAAATACAAGTTGGATTCTAAAAATCGGGCAGAAAATCCTGATTCCGAGGGTATAAGCAGTTTTCCTGAGAGACGAAC
>JYFJ02002632.1:0-53534 GCA_000934665.2 Catajapyx aquilonaris
TTATGAAGACTTCCCAGATCGTCACACGAATAAATTTTTGAGCTTGCTAGATTTCAGAGGCCGGGACTCTATGTCATTAATACAGTAATTTGTACAGACTCGAACAAAAGTTTTTAAAGAAAGGAAGGCATTTTTTACGGATCGGGCTTGCCTGTGGAGGACACAGTGACGATTGTTGCACTGCTTGTTTGTTTGTTTTAATTCTGCTGATAGCTCCGACAGTCTGGCCTCTCATTGCCTTCAGCCCAACTGTGCATAACCTGCAGTTGTTCCATGAAATGCCATTTGAGGCGAAAAATTTGTCTAATAGATTGAACATTTTGGCCCTGTTGTGTTCAAGGCCAGGTGGACAAGTGAACTTTTGTTTTTTTGAAAGTGTCCTGTTATTCTCAAAGCCCTTTGCGGAGCTTCGCGGAGCCCCAAGGGCTCCGCGGAGCACAGTTTGGGAACCACTAGCCTAATGATACCTTCCCACATTGCATATGAAAACATCTGAATGATTAATAATAATCAAGAGAGTCTAGTCATGCAAGCATGTTGTTATAAGTAAGGCCTATAATTATGTTCACTTTCGTAGCTGTAGGCTAATTACAAAAGAACTTTTTGAATGTTACCGGTACATTAATTTTTGGATTTAATTAAACTTCCTTTAATAGCTATATCATGTGGTGGAAATTTCACCCAGGACCACTCCTGGTGCAGTGTCAGTTTTTCAGTAAAAATGTGGTATAGCATTAAACTTTTCCTTCTCTATAAAATGTTAAATAATGGCACTGTATTTATACACATGGTTGAGCAATTTATTCATTTTCCGAACGTCGCGTACGCACACAAGTCTTCTTGACTCGGGAAGAAAAGGAGCGTCTTTGACATCTTCATCGATACTAATGTAAACTTAATAATGAAACACGCGGTATGTGCAAAAATCGTAGAGTAATACTTATTTTGGTTAAAATAAGTTAATGTGGTCTGTTTCATTACATTATTTGTCTAGACTTTTTATCGATTGAGTGTTCCGTGGCTTTTCCTCACAATGCTGGCAAACTTCTCTATAGTGCATGACAGACTGAAATGAGTTACTCTATAG
This sequence comes from Catajapyx aquilonaris, assembly GCA_000934665.2. NCBI lineage: Eukaryota > Metazoa > Arthropoda > Diplura > Dicellurata > Japygidae > Catajapyx > Catajapyx aquilonaris. The sequence goes on from JYFJ02002632.1 coordinate 1,088, forward strand.
TACCTTCTGAGAAATAATGACGCATTAGGCTTTCAAATAGAAACTTTCTACTTACTTATACAGTATGACTATGAGTATAACTGTGCCTGAAAGACTCAGTTACAATATAAATTTTTGATAATTCCCTGGAAGACCTGAAATGCAAAACGATCAAAGGCACATTCTTGTCAATATTGAGTTAGGCATTACGCACAGTGTATTATTATACTTCGAGAAGATTACTTGCTTCATGTTTCTCCAGAGCAATTATGGTTCCCTGAAGTAAATCCCTGCAGGGAAATAATGCCATAAGAAATTGTGCAAACATCAAACGTTAACCCTCACATCTCGAAATAATTCCCCTGTGACTGCGATACAGTTCCAAATTCGTACCTAAATTCCCGGCCTCCATTTGATGTACCTAGTAATATTGCGCAGTATTCCAGGAGTTAAAAGTGGATTAGGAGGAGAGCACTAGTGTTCTGCATACCCACTGGACCTGAACTCAAACTGAAAACAGTCGTCTGGGTCAAAACTGCTGACTTTGAAATTTGCTCGCGAAATGGGATTTAGAAAGCACTTGACAACAAGCCATTCACATTCCAAAAAGCCAAAACAACCGCACTATTCGCAGCAAACGATCCTCATTAACCCCCATTCCATGAAAACAAGGCAACCCTCTTTTTTCCCCCTTGAAGGTCAAACTTCTGCTCCTGTAACTTTGGTGAAGTTGTGTACTAATTTTGATTGATGCTAACCTGCTTCTGTTCGTCCCCAGACCGCAACTTCGTAGTGGTCAATGCTCAGTCGGCGACGCGTGGAATAATCTACTGCTCCGACGGCTTCTGTCGTCTGAGCGGATTCAGCAGAGCGGAAGTCATGCAGCAGCCGGGGGCCTGCGACTTCTTGCACGGGCCGCTCACCTCTCAGCTGGCCGTCACGCAGGTCAGGGAGACCCTTCGAGGAGCAGAAGAGAAACATCTGGAGATTCTCTACTACCGGAAAGACGGTACGAACAAATGGTTCATTTGCAATGCATTTTACATATTTAATGTTTTACATAGGGTGATGTACTGCACTGCATAAGTGTCAAATTCAAGAGACGTTATGACAGGACGAGGGAAGCAGAATATTAAAATATATCGACAACAATTTATTGCGCTTTTATTGCTGGACTTGGACTTGTGTATGTCCATCCATTTGTATGGTATGTCTTATATGAACAGCCTGGCTTGGGCGGATATTTCGCAATTAATTCCATTCCAGAAATTCGTCACGGTACGTGCTACGCCAACCCTACTGTAGTAGGGACCGGCGCCAATAATTGGCAAATACGATTCTGCACGTGCCATTCTGGGAGTGAAGGCAGCGCTGCCGCTGCAATACATACTGTACGCGCACAGTAAATAGTACAAGGTCCGGTGCCAAGAATCTGGGGTTAAGTTGGCAGTCCATGGCACCATATTTTGGCCCAGTTCCATTGGCATTTAACACACTGCCACGCCATTTCTTTTTCGCGATGTTTCCTTCCTCCATTCCTTTCTTTTCCATGTGCGTGCATGCTGCATACAAAAATAACGTTTTGTGCAGCGAATCGTGTATGCGCAGAGGCGGCGATGCCATCAAAAGCTGGCGGTCACAATAAGCGCCCCTTTCCATTAGGCGGCGGACTCACAGAGAAGCCTGCCTTGTGCATAGGCACTGCTACGAAAGCCTGGGAAATTCCTAATGAGGGGACCAAAGAAGCTCTCTGACTTTACGAGCTCTTTCTCACTTTACGGTGTCGCAAACAGGCTGATTAAAAGAAGTGTCTCGTTGGAAGGTCGCAGCCTGATACCCGCCACGTTACCTGATGCATGCCGGTACTAAAAATGTCTTCAAGTGCGATGCATCCAGCTATAGATTTTGCTCTAGCCAAGGACAGCAGGCCCTGCTGATTATCATGGGAGAACCTAAATTCAGGCCGATTTAAGACTTTAACACCTGGGACTGAGCCTATCCCGTGAAATCGAGAAAGGCCTTGGAAATACCCGGTGCTGTACTTTGTCAAGACCGGTCACCTTGATGAATATTAAATGCTGCCTACTTTAGGGACACCCAGTATATGTGGTGTAATATCGGGCTCTGTTGCCTTCATTTCTCCTGCCATATTCCTGACATTGTTCTCCCTTCCCAAGGCGGCAATCAAGGCGAAGCTGCAATTAGTCGAGTGCGCGCACGAATAAGCCTTAATCCTACCGGGGAATAGAAAGAACAATGGCAGCAGATTATAGTTGGCCCAGGTGACGAAAAAGGTCATCCCACACGCTGTCATTTTGTGCATTGCACTTTAAGCTCCGCAGCGCAAATAACACGTGTAGAAATCGCGATGGAATTTGCATTTAGATACCATTTCCGGAGAAGACAATCTCGCACTGTTTCGACGGCCTTGTAGGAGACGAGCGTTTTCGGACCTATGATATGCATATTATCCGTGCATTTGTATTCATTGGATATTGAACAAACTGGAACGTGCCTTTTAGACATAATTACAGGGCAATGCGGGAAAAAAAAGAAGGCGCAATGTGACGAGAAAGGAAGTAGCAGAGGAAAAGATAGAGATAAATACATTCAGGGCCTCCCCTTATTGATCCTCATTCAATCCTCTATATCCAACAAAAGACCCCCCTTTTAGAGGCAGCAGTGCCACTCGGAATTCTGGGACACAATGCCCACCACTCCCAAAATCATCCGAGCGTAAGCAATCCATCCGACACTGCACATAGTAGCATATGTGCCAATGCAGAGCGGACACGCAAAGCACACTGGAAGCCGAACAATACATCATTGTACCGTTGGAGTTCTCTGAAGTGGGTGGGTAAACAAGGGGTTGACTTATGCAGCGCAAATCTCCCCAGGGCTTATGGAGTGACAGAAAATTGAAGGTTGGATTATGTGCTGAACAAGGTTGATACGGGCGGTGGAGCCAAAATGAGGCCGTTGATTAGTGGGGCCACAACCGGAGGGGGGGCCAGAGGGTAATTAGGAAATGGGGCGGACGCTGCCAAGACCCAATTACCCTGGGGAGGGCTATCCCACACGAGTGGAGAAAATGCGGAAGGAAGCGGCAGGAAAAGCGGAAAGAAAAATGAGGACTAGTCAGTCAAGATGCAGCTTAAGACGGAAGAGGCTTGGGTTCGTAAGATGAGGATTGGGAAGCCTATGGCTGGCTGATTTTAATATGAAAGTGCTGAAAAGCATGGACAGATCCAAATGCAGGATTGACGTTTCTGGTTGGAATGGTTTTAATGGGCGAGCATAATTATTTGGCTTGAAATACAGTGCCCCTAGAATCACGGTCACCCGCGGAACAAGAGAGGCTCAATTGTTGCTGGCACGTAAGGATAAGCCACTGGTAGTTGAAGTTAGTTGTTATAACTACCCATGCCTTGTTAACGCGTACTGTCAGAAGCTGAGATCAGAGTGCTCGGCAATATGAAAACTTTTGCGTTCGGCGTGTTAGCTTTCATTTGCGTCATGTTTACGTCTAATTTGCGTACCAAATTGGAAAACTGAGTTAGGACTGCCCTGCAGCTACATGCAGGAGTGACTCCGCCCCTTCCTGCTTGACCTAGGTTCCGCAGCCAGTCATTACTCCTTCCGATGGATTTTTGGGTATATAACCACCTCACTTTTTGATTCAGGGAAGTTAATAATTCAGTGGGGCAACTGCCTTCAAAGACTCTGTAGACGCATTTTGCACGCATTCATGTCGCATGCGGTGAATTTGTCCCAGCCTGTCATCTTATGTAATGCAGTGCTTACAGTCCCGAGATATCTTTCCTTTGCAGGAGCTGCTTTACAAATCAGCACTGCGCACTCCTTGCTTTAGAAATTGATAGCAATTCAAACTCGTCGCGTTCCGGCCAGTAATGAGAGACTAATTTGAACCTATATTTGCCTTTGAACTAAACCTTTCTGAACGGGAGAAATATTTTTCCCGAGTCGCCCAATTACTTCAAAAAATGAATCTAATGACGAACATTCTGTGGGAGTGTCTTTCACCCCTTTTCACGCAATGCATACAGTATCCGCATCAATAAAACTTGATGACGCCAATGCCTTCCACGGTGTAATACCTAGGTAACGTAACGATTTTACAGGCGCAAGTAATATTCAGAGAATCCACTTAATTATCTTTCAATTACTCCCGCAATTTATGCAGCACATCACACTCGGTAATTATGATCCGCACTGTTGAAAGATGTAGTATACCGCTTAAAGCATGCTGTTTGTTCCTGGCTCACGACCCACTTTAGTTTTAAATTTATGCCCAATAAAAACTAAATATATGTTGAGTGTGGTTTTGTCTGCGTTTCAGAAACCAAGTTCTTCTGTAGCGAGATGATCACCCCAATTCGCAACGAAACCGGTGACATTTGGCTGTACCTGCTGAGTTTTGAGGACCTGAGCGCCATTCCACCACCTTTAGAAGAAACTCCGCTGGTCAACCATGGACTGAGCAGGCGTAAGTCCGAATCTCTACATTTAACGACTGACCATCGCGTTATGCAGGGGTTTCCCAAGTTATTTACATTGTAACCGCAGCGGAGGTGCCCTTTAGGGGATTGCGTTACTATTCGCTTTGTAAACTAACCAGCGCAATCATTCCTCGGGCTTCGCATCGGGGCTGCAGATATAGTTACTGCCTCAGTTTGTTTCTCTGTAGTTAGTAAGTTATTTTTTTATATACAAGTATGGAATTTTCTAAACATTTGGTATGCTGTTGAAAATTCATGAAATATACAGTATTGCATTATACCTGCGTATGTTGTGTGTCCATGCTCACATCAGTTCTGGCCATTTCGCTAAAATTACAGTAAGAGGATATCGGGTTGCAATTTATACGACTAAAATGCAGCAAAATACATTCAACTTTCATACCGTAACAGTTATATTACATTACAATATGCTCTCATTCCTGTTTCAAGTGACATTAACTGAGGCTATACTCACATGCACTTACTTGTAAGACTGAACAAAATTGCAAGGGAGAAAGTATTACTCTACTTTTCATATTTTTCTTCTCTCCGCCTAAATCAGATGCAATATTTTCCTTTTACGAATATTTAAGAGGAAATGACTGTTTCATAAATAATCGTTACAGTCATGCAGTGCCTGGCGCTTGGGGATTCAATGCATGATTTCGTGGGGAGGTTTGACATCGGCGGAAAGACTTGAAACTTCGAGAAACACGATGGCCATTTTGCAACATCATTAGTACTCACGATGCGTCAGGGAACATCGTTAACTACTTTTGTTATCACATGCAGGAATTAATTAAATGTTATTGATTATGAAAGTACCGTATAGTACAAGTTGAGTATTCAGGATGATGCGCCGACCAAGACCACAATACAATCCAAGAGGGGATAGGGGGAAAAGTTATGTATTATTCACTCCAGCAACCGGCTTAAGTCCTGAGCAGAAACCATTTGTCTTCATTGTTCCTTTCTTCAAACTGGTTGTCGACTTGTCGGAGTAACAATATGCAGTGTATCTCGCTTACCTCTTCCTGGAATGTGAACTTGGGCATTGTACAGTACCACCGTACAGAACAGACCTTCATCTTGTGCTTTGGCTTCCACTGCAGTTCAGCTTTCTCATAATCATGTTATTACAGTATAATGCGCAGTAATATGAAATGAAGGCAGGAGTGAGACTAAAAGAGCACCTCATTCCCGCGTAGTGAGTGCAACATATGAACATGTTGACCTTGCAATGCATAATTGCAGTTACTTTATACTGTACTACCCAGTACCCACATTTTGTTCGTCCCCTTACAAGATAGTGCAAGTGATGTGATCTGTTCCTTTCTCTTCCTCAGTGGACAGAGCTCGACAGTCTTTCCGTCAGTCGTTCCGTCGGAAAACACAGTCCAGGTCCAAGAGCGGTGGAAAGTCGTTGATGAAGGGTCGACTGAGCAGAAGGGTGTCCGCTCCAAGCTCTCGCCTGTCACACGCAGAGGAGGAAGAGGAAGAAAGCGAGCACGAGACACACCGAGAAGGACCTAAAGACGAAGAGCTGGGCGAAGGAGGTCTCGGAAGCAGCAGCAAACCACTAGACCTTCAGGACCGTAGGTAAGATAAATCGACAACCTTTTTTCGTCCCAAAGAAACAGCCGGAGACATATTCTTGGGATGTAATATCTTTGCACAGAAATGGTTTGTGTGAAGTGGTATGATAGCTCCTGAAAGATAAACAACGTGGCATATATCTTTTGTGGCCTCACATGGCGTGCACGGTGCCCCCTGCTGTATACAGTGGTTATCACCAGACACGCACGCTTTTCCGGACGGAACACAAGGGCTCATGCCGCATGCCCCACTGTCACCAAGGTTGCAGAGGCAAAAAACTGTTCGGGCAATGCAGGGCAAATCGCGGCATATACACCAGTAGGTTTTTGGTCCAGCATCAGCTAGAGAGGAGCATCCCATCACCATAATTGCTCTGTTGACTCGGCTCCCTGCATTTGCTCCTCTCGCCGTAGACCATAATCCGGGTTCCTAACCGTGGGGAATGGTGTATAACAGCGTACGCTACTTGAATTCTGAGCGGAGACGGTTAATATTTAATAATCTGCGTCTAGTAATACTGTATGATACAAAACACTTCATATGCGCAGGAATGGCAATCAATAAGGACATTTTAATGGTCATGGAGGACGGGAGCTGGGAAATGCTGGTGGACACGAAACTAGGCTTTTCTTTTTGCGATGTCTCCCATTGTGTACAAAAAAAAAGAAGAGAAGTAATGGAGATCGATAGCTGAAGGCCGTAAAATGCACGCAGAAAATTACATCACCAGTTCCAGTGTGGAGGGGTTTTCGACGTGGACACTGGGGGTATATTCTCTCTCGTTTTTTTGTCACTGGATCGTTTGCTTTACTGCATACGTATTTTAGCAACCAAAAGATATTGTATCGCAGATTTAAAGCTGGAGCAGGACAATGGTTTATTGTTGAACAAAAAAAAACTTCAATGCAAAACGAGAACAGAGCTTTTCTTTGTGAGCGTCGGTTTTCGATCCTTTCTTCAAAAGGCATGCAGGAGGGTACACTGCCAAAGTTGACATCAACAATGGGAAAAGGTGATGATGGCGTAGTCACTCCTCTGGCTCATACGGGCATTCCCAACGGTAGATCCGGATATGTATGCGACATATACTTGATATGCGCATGTGTGACAGGCACGAATAATATAACATCTGTCTATTTGAAGATTACAGCGGAAGTTTTGGCATTGGCATGTTAATGTAGTGTATTAAGCACTCAAAAAATTCTAGTCGTAACGGGCAAACTTTTGTTAGATATGTCAGCTTAGGCATTGTTCTACCTTATACGCCTTATAAGAAGTAGTCGTAAGAGGCCAGTTGTCTCTATATGAGAAAGTGCCCAGCTTTGTCTTTTTTTTGAAATCTGGAGATTAATATGAATGTGACAGCTCATTCGGGGCTACTTTTAGGATCACCTGTAAATAAAATACTGCGACAACCACTAGCTATATAGGGAATAAAAATGGCCCACGGATCTGGCATCCGTCGCAGTCCATTTGCCGTAATGGCACCACACCTGCTCCTGCAACTGCACCATTAAAAGGTTCCGAAACAATCCAGTTTGACATCAGTCCGGAGTCCCAATGGGGCAGAACAGCCTGTTGCAGGCGGTCCAGGAAGAGGAATCGCAGTCGATGAGTAATAATAAGGAGATATCTAGGTTGAGGCCAAAACCCGATCGAAGTCCATTAAACGGACAAAAGGACGTAGCGATGACGTCGTCCATATGGATGTGCCACGGTCCGAGTCTCTTTTCTCTAACCCCCCATCCTTTTCTTTTCTTTTTCTGACAGAGTGTCCCTGAGGAGAGAGGCAGCGCTGCCAAGTCAACCGAGGAGCCAGAAGCAATCAGCTGCAGGCGCCTCCAGCAACAAGGACTTCGAGGCGCCGCCTCCTTACTGGCAGACCGCAGCCCCATGCCCCATTCATACCCAGCAATCAGTAAGCTCCATAAGTCAATGACAAACAATGCTACTTGACTGCCTACTCCTACTCAACCCATCTCTGTGATCTTGGATTGAACGCAACTGCTGAAGCTGTACCCTGTTCAAGACAGTGGTTTTATTTATTATTTTTATCATCCTTTTTGGACAGCATTGTTGTCACACATATTTGAGTTAAATAAATACAGTGTAAAACTTAATGAAGGAACAAAGATTAAGTTAGTGGAAACAACAAAAATGATGGCATTTGTAATAATTTGATGTGATGGTATAGTGGCACCAGATGACAGGACCTTTACATAATTACTGTTCTGGCCTTATTAGACTGGACAATCTCACTAATTAAGTGTTGCACTGGCAGGACCCGGGATGGAGACAGCAGCAGCAGCAACAACAGCAACAGACGGGCCTCCCTGCTGGGCTCCGTTCTTCCACCTCCTTGGATGGGATAGGAAGGCACCATCAATTCCTGCAGCAGCAGAGGCTCTCTGCAGAGCCCAGTCCACCGCAATTACCCGCTCGGAGTCACACTGTCACTGGATGTGAGTATTCTCGCTCAACCTGTAGCCTGCCTCAGAATCCACAGTCCCACTGGCTTTAGGAAGCAGCCGACCATGCCTGCAAGATGACAGCGGACTAATGTTTCCTTCTGTCACAGAGAGAAGGTGACGACCGTGATATACTGCTTCAGCGAGCTCTGTGGTAATAAGCGGGATTATCTAGAAGTAATTCAAAGTGAAGGAGTAGTTGAACAAAAATTACTTGGGTGATTCAAAATGTTCCCACATCCTTGAGAAGGACGTAATGTGGTTGGTCTTATGACAGAGATGGCAGTTTTGTTCTATCAAATTTAAGTATACAGTATAATATGCTGAGATTTATTTAACTGAGATGTATGGTCAGCAAAAAGCATTCTCGCAGCTGCCTTTTCATAATAGAAAAAGTCAGATAACAATTTATTTGAATATGATTATTCATGGACCAGTCACATTTCGTCTCACATTGTGAAATACATTACTGGCTAAAATTGCCAAATGATTTTAGAGTCTTCCTCTTTCATATTACCATGGACTTGGCAACACTCATGCTGAGCCTGAGTGTCCAACAAGAATAATGCAAACAATAATGTGGGCATGTGAAAATACTATAGCCTTGGGATCATAATAATTATTGTGCAACTAGACCAGTTCATTTTGATAGCAAAGGAGGAAATTTTATAGGAGACCAAGTGAAAATATATTGCATCGTACTGTACCACTCAATTGCATTGCAGCAATCCCTTTTGATGGTGTAGGAGTAGGAGGTGAAGTGGGTGTCACTTCACCTCCTACTCCTACACCATCAAAAGGGATTGATTCTAGTGTGCAATCTTAGGATGCTCAGATTTACCAACCTGTGATAGATCATTCAAAATGTATTAGATTTCAAAACTATCCCTCATTCTTGCCTAAAAGAAATCGGTGCTTTTTGTATTTTTTGCCAGAAATGAACATTCAGAAGATATAGGCATGTTAGGTCATTTCTTTCAGCTGATGAGAAGCTTTACAGACTTCCAACCTCATTGCATAAAATATTAGAGGGCTTGTAACATAACAACATAACAACATAGATGCAGTGTACTGTAGCTCCCTCATTCGACAGCAGGCTACAGGGAGCGAGGCCTGAGTTTGCAGGAGACTCGCCTCCGTCCACACTCGCCCTTCCCCGAAGGTAACAACACTCGTCCCCCTGTACAGTACTTAGAACACACTGCACTCTTCCATGGAATGTCGCAAAGACTACTCTTCAGCCCCAGCCTTTATATAGCATTCCTTCTTCGCCATATTTAAGCCCTTCTACACTCTGCAACTTTATTGCCAATAACGGAAGACATTTTGCATGATGACGTCACCTGAACCATTGACGTCATGCATACAACATGGCTACCGTTTTAGGCATAAAAAGATTTAGATCATATAGAGTCTTTTAGTGCCTACTACTCTTATCACGAATACACGCAGCCCATCACACTTGACACAGACCATAGCCATAACTGCTTACATCATTCTGTAGTTTAGATCTGACTGCTGATTTTGGTATGGCGTGCACCACTGCCTAACCATCACACCATAAGAGCACGGTGGCCCTCTTGTCTCATCGCACACACGTTTTCCTCTCACCTCTATAGGTACCTTTCTGTAGAATGCATAAATCCTATTAGCTCGCTCAGTAGGGGTGAGCCACATTCTTGCCAAGGTCTTTCCGAGTAATTAATTAAGCTTATGCACATGCAGCTGGAAAGAACCACGTGCTCAAGACCTTCCCCAATGTGTCTTCAGACTCCGACATCATCCTGCACCGAGTGACGAGAGACAAGAAGTCGCCTTCCCTCAGCAACATTACTCAGCACAAGGTAACCAGTTCTTGCAATATAGATTTACGACGCATTTGCCAGGCTAAAATAATGAAGTACGTTCCTCCAAGCCATCCTCAAGGACAGGATTGCGGATCAAAATTTTGCTCGTGAAATCAATCCATGATTGCCTCTGCCTCATGTCATATCCATGCTCTGGGTAATGAAATGATCGAAGCGGATCGAGTCTTTGAACGGTTGATGGCATATCTGAGGTGGTTTGCAAATATAGTTTCAGGTATTTTGGAGATCTAATATCATGTGGCCATCGGAGGAACGCACTTTATTCAGGCACGATCCTTCGTAGTCAGAGTAGATATAAAACTTTTTAGAGAGGTTAAATCCATATGGTTCATAAAGATTGAAGGAATGTAGATGAACTGCGGCACGCCTTGTCTTGAGCTTAAAGCCTGCTAGCTAGCATGCGTACCTCTTTTTGCATATTTTTTGCACTTAGATTGTGTATGCAGTTTTATTCGAGCAATCCCAAGATGTCTATAAAATCAAGCAATATCTCAAAGTATTCTTTCATTGCAAGATATAGAGTTGTAAAATGATGTCTCATATATCAGCTGTTAAATTTTGGCTGTAATTCCTCCTGACACGGAATCGTCAAATGGGATATCCTACTCGGCCCATTTTGCAACTGTGCCATGCCACACTGACGCAGTAAAGCTTATCAGAAGTGCAGCTGACTATATGGAATTTTAGGACATCTGCACACGGAACCAAGCTAGTAAACAAGACCGGTTAGTCACTCAGCCATGAAACGATAAACTTTCCGGATCACGCCATATAAAATGCTCATGCACGGTGCCGAGTAATCCAAAATACAAGTAGGATTAACTAAGAGGACGGTGCGCTGCAGCTCAGGTTTTGTAATATTTAAAACGCCTCTCTACTGAATTATTAGCGTCAAAGTAACAATCCCCGACGTCTGGCGGACCCAAAATTTGCGCCCACATAAAGTAAGACAGTAATGTTGTCCGAAAGAAACAGCAAAGTAGTCCCCAGTGTAACTCCTGGAATCTAATTTGAAGTCTTGATTGTGGTTGCAGCTCTCCGTCCAGGACAACGGCTCAGCCAAGTTCCGATTCCAGGGAGTCTTGCACACGCCAAACAAGCTCGGCGAGAAATTCACACAGGTCAGACACTCGTATTTTTTTCGTTGTGTTTTTTTGTTTAGATAACGACGCATATAGTGTACCGTCCGTCTGCATGATAACGGTGGGCTCGAACTAATGTTCTGCTGGGAATGGTTAGATTAGGTGAGGCAATGTACCTGATTTCTCTGGTGCGTGGAAAAGGGATGCATCAGTCATTTTGTGCCATTCTGGAAATTGACAAACAGTGTCATATGATATGTCCAAAAAATGTAATCCATTGTGTCACACTGGATGAAGGAATAAGGTGTCGAAAGCATGTCAAATTAAGTATTTCCACACATCACAGGATGACATTGTATGCTTTGGCTTCCGCTGCAGTATATATGCAGTGAGGCAGAACTAACAGTGGCTGAAGACAACGATCGTAGTTTTGCATTATTTTGTGTATATGGGGGCTGGAAAAAAAACCATTGATCATCCTGCAGTATAAAACCGCACAAAATGGTGGGTGTTTCTGAGGAAATTCAGTATATGGTCTGATGTGGCGATATTGATCCTCAATAAAAGTTAGAATAAGTGACTCTCCTGCAAAATAGTATCAAAGTAAGTATCGACTTCTGGGAAGTGCTGGGTAAAGGACCATTTCCCAACTAGCAGGCGTCGCGTCGGCGCGGCGGTCACTGACCAATTAGTGGACGAAAACAAGTTTCTATCAATTGCCAAAAGTGGAGGGCGTTCAAACATAAAAGTCCTCCCAGGGTCATTTTCGCACCAAACTTTTGGCAAAAGTCTTTGCATTCCACTCTCTGATTGGGAACTTGGTTGGTACCCGCTGGACCAGCGAGAATCGTCCTTGCATACTACCCTCATGCCAAGTTGATTATGAGGGGTTCCCAAATATCCTTTGTGAAGGACCACCTATTTTGGAGTCACTACTCAATGCAAACAACCCTTAGAATACCACCTCCCAAGAGTATTTCTAGCAATTTCTGGTCGCGTTATTGACCGTGCTGTTTGTTGCCCTATATCTGAGCTGCGAATTACTGCACACATCCGCTTCCAGAATGATACATTCTTGGTGTTTTTAAAAGTGTCACCGCCTACCAATACAATGAGCCTGTTTGAAGTGCTTTTTATTTTTCTTTCCATGCCTGAAAACTCGATGAAATTCCTGTTTGTTACACAACCCAATCGACGCTACATTTTTGTCGCCCATTTGCACATTTTTTCCCCTCAAGCTGCACGCCCAACACATGCATTATGCACGTCACGTGACACCTCCAAAAAAGTACCATAGGCCTAACAGAGCCCCCAAGAGACTCTGACAATATTGATCTTTCATCACAGCAGAATCCGTTATTGTAGCCTACCCAGTGAGTTTGCGTGCATATGTAATATGTGAACAACCCCAGCTGCATTCCTGGAATTAAAATTATTGCGCCTATAGGATCCATTCGCCCTATATTTGTAAGGTGAAAAAAAATGTAGGCGTTCGATCCGATGGCGCATCATCGTTGGGTGATACAGGAAACATGCGCTTGGAGTCACGTGTCCCACCATTGCACCCCTTACAACATTGTTCGCTTCACATGGAGCTGTACAATGCGGATCGTTGCTGAAAGAGGGCAATATTAGTATACAGTGAGGTGTGCGGGGGGAGTTACCGTACTGTAGGTCAGCAGGATCGAAGACATTGATCGTGCAGGGTACAGAAAAGGTGCCTACAAACTCCTTCATCCTTTGACCACTTGGAGGAGCTGATCACTGACCGCATGCTTCTACAGTGTTCTATCCACCCCCACCACCCCTCAGCCTACATTTTCTTCCCCTTTTCCTGGATTCCTTAGGGTCCTATCTATTTTGAAAGCGCAGTGTGCGAGTCAGTGCAGCTTGGAAGAGCCTGTGGAGAGGGGGGGTTACTTTTTGTGTAGTCAGAAACTGGTGTGAGTGGTATGCACGGTAGTGTAATTCATATTTTTCGCTTTTAAAACAAAATTGCACGAACATTTCCATATATTCCACTATTTTTTTTTTGGTCCAGAGGCTTTTGTTTACTTTCGACAAGCTTTTGGGGGAATTCGTAATCCCAGAGTCCTTTAAAAATGCATTATGCAATCCGTCTGCTGCAAGCTTCTAAATCAGCAATTCATGGACTCGAAAGTGTGTCTGCCTTTACCCCATTCAAAATACAGTGGGAAGTTTCCAATTCTGTTTGGACCAGCAGTACAGTACAGCTCAAAAAAAAAACAAAAAAACAAGTGTTGACAACCCACATTTTTTTTGACGTGTTGTGAAAGAGTCGGGTCAGATAAATATTTGATAATCGGCTGATCGCGCAGACGTCGAATCATTTTCAGGGCGACAAGTGTGAGCAGTGTAGTCTTGCATCGTCGACGCCAGATGGCTCCGGATGTCAAGCCGCAGCCGCCGTCAGTTCAAACTGATTGATTCAGCCCAATTTTGAGGTATCATGCATCCGTGCATTATAGAAGCTAGGTTCTATTACCGGTCGTGACAATAGCAAGCCCCATCGGCTATTTCAAAATGCACAGGTGGCGCCAAATTTCCATGCGCGGCGGCGCGTAGGTCCCCCCCCCCCCCCCCCCNCCCCCCCCCCCTTTTGTTTCTCATTTTGGAATTGCTGACAATGGGATACGGTACGTGAAACAGAAGCACGGTAGATATATCGCATGCAGATTTCTGGGGAGGATATATGGAAAAATAATGATAAATCCAAGTATATAGGGATTGTCACGGGTGACTGTAGATATTTTGAGTGACGTCACCAGCATAATGCACCAAAGTCCATTGCCGCAGAGGCGGGAGGGGATATGGACCCCCTGCGCTGTTGCCGTTTCGTCCAATCGATAAGTGTGAGTTCTAAGTGCTTTGGCATCAAAAGGGAGGGTTGGGGAGCGGGGAGGGATATGGTGGCGGGAAAGTAGAAAAGATGCTGGCAAGGTTTAAGCTCCTGCATCCCGATTCGACATTCGCACCTTACTGTGCGCATCTGATTCAATAAGTTCACAGCCTGACCTAATTCGGAGCTTGGCAACCCTGGAAACCGCGTCACAACAAAAGGTCAGGAAAAATGGTGTTTTCCTAGTGAACAATCGAAGCTGTGAAATGAATTGATGGGAGCGATCGGTTCGGTGCAGGGGAATGGTTTTTAGCAGATTTGCCGGTTGGGTAGTGCAGAATTTTACGAGTTGTTTCATCGGCGCCGTTAGGTTCGTGCAGATAGGTCATTGACAAGGCGGCAGTGAAAGTGTTGCGTTTAATGGGCCGTCCAATGTAGTGGTTATCAGTATTGGCATGAACACATTTAAATGATTCAGTTCTCTAAGGAACAACAGAAAGTTTGAGTAATGACACCTGCTGATGTCGGGGAGGTTGATCAGCAGTTCTTAAGGCGCCATGCTGTCCCACTCGCGCAGACCTTGCTTCGTCACAGAAGAACGACAGCCTGTTGGGACGGAAGCCAAATATTGTTCAAAAGAATCCAAGGGGGGGAAGCCTTTCTGTATCGCCCGCATCACGACATCTCAGGTGATTGGCAGCGAAATTTTGGCTACCTTCCATGGGGGGGATTGGAAAAACTTTTCCATTTCCCTTTGACGGTACTGTTGGGGTACCTTTGCAGTCATTATCTGTGAAAATGGGGCTGCTTTTATGACATCAGCCGCCGGAGAAATATACTTTGTAGAGATTCTAATCTGTTGAATATCAGCTGCATGCCTGGCCTGCTGTTCCACAGTTTCCATTGTGGTGGAGAATTATCGGAAACAATTCCTACGTTTGTTGAACAAATTTACATAACAAAAGGCGGCTCGTGATAAAGAGAATAGCACTGCTAATGAAAATAATCGCGATATAAATGCACACATGGGTAAAACTGCAATAGGATAAATCGAAAAAATATTTCTCTCGGAAAATCTTAAAGGCATTGATTGCATGAATGGTATAGATATAGACTATTGTGTAACTGTCAAATGTCAAGGGAATCAGTAACGACATATTTTAGACCCACTGACATACGGATGCACGTAAGACAAATGGCAACCTCAGCCTGAAACTTATGCATATATATTTTGTCACTAACTGGACACGAATCATGCGCGAGATGAAACGAGCAGCGTGTGCTAAATATTGGCATACTGAGGGAATATGAGCATCAGTGTAGTGCCTCTAGGGAGGGTGTAATCTGGGTTGCTTCATGTGGGTAGATGCACCTAAATGTTTGTCAAGATCCGTGCCTTTACTGGTTCGTGTCTATAGACATTTTACACCTCTTTACACTACAGTATATGAAATTTCACTTTTGGTCGAGAATTCTATTGAAACCCACCAAAAAACATTTATAATAAACTATTGTACATTTATTTATTCAAGTAATTTAATTGAAGGTCTGAACTTTAGAATGATTAGATTCGCATTTTGGTCAAAACTGAATTAGGCATTGCACAATTGTTTGCAAATATATTACCACATAATACGATTAATGCACTCCTCAAAGTTTAAACCCTCACATGCTCTCACATCCCGAAATCAGCCAATTGTGATCGTTTTGCATTATAGAAAAAGGGTTAAACTTTTTCATAAGTGTGATATTAGTTGGTAGCCTAAGGCGTGTTTTGATCATGGATGGTAATAAACGATTAAAATTAATACCTCCGATGGTTCCGAATTCCTTTGGGATTTATGAAAACACCCACCCAAAAAAAAATTTGTTGACAGAACCAAAATGTGGTTCATGGAACCAAAATAGGAGGGTTAATATACAACCTATCAAAATTTCGGTTGAAGTAACCAAAAAAAATAGGTTGTCGCATTTTGTCTAGGTAACCAAAATATTGGTTGTTCTGACGTGTTTCTCCTAACCTAGTTTTCGGTTGTGGTAACGAACACATTGGTTATGAAACTTATGATAATTATCATCATCGCCTATAACTGACACATCTGGCGGAAAGTAATTACCTCCTGAACATGAGAGGCTGCCCGTAATACAATCGCAAAGCACGGCCCAGGTAATAGCTTCCGTAGACAGCTACTGTAAAAGCTAATCCCCCACAGTGGGTACTTATAATACAGTCGCTCAAGAGTCATTCACCAATGTACAGTCGAATTACTTGTACTCCGTACCTACACTGGAGGGGGTTAGCCCCAGCATAGCATGTCAGTTAGCTTCTATCAATTACAGAGACCCCATCCTTCACACTTGCGTTTAAACACTAGTAGTCAGAGAATCTCTGTAACGTCCCAAAGAAGCCCATCCACTCCTACCTGGAACAGGTGAGCACTCAACCACCCGATGGACATTATGTCTCTGTCAGGTTGCCCCAAGGGCTTGGTTATGATATCATCATCGCCTATAACTGACAAACATCTGGTGGAAAGTAATCACCCGTTCACCTGGCCTGAACATGAGAGGCTGCCCCCAATGCAATCGCAACCATTTTTTTTTTTGTTACGGCAACCGCGTGATTTTGGTTCTGCCAAGTGCAGTTTTGGTTGAATCGACCCTTTAGCACTCTACCAAATATTTTTGGTTACTTCAACTTATTCCTTTTTTTTGGTGCCCCCTTCAAAAGTCAGGGTCTCAGAAACTTTGAAAGTTATATGTGGACAGTGTTATGCAATAATGAGTCATCCCAAATGAGAACAGTTTTGAGAAAATGGCTTTGAATTTCACACCTGTGAAATTAATGCAGTGTAATGTGAAATTAATTCAGTGTAATTTTCGGTCATTTATGGCAAAAGTGTACGCAGATTTCGGCAGCTTGATTTTAACTGATTGAAGTAAAAGGTGGTATTCCAGCCCCCTAAAAGGATCCCTGGCTCTATCACGGGGTATTACAAAAAAACTGATTGAAGGACTATCATTTTGGTATATTATGTTCATGGGCTTAACTCAATTTTGACATTCTTGGGGGTTGACACATTATTGTATAACACCGTCCATTTATTCCTACTACCATTAGGAGGCTTGGAAATATTTAATGGGGAACTTGAGCCCGGTATGACGCATTTTCATCATCACTCATAATGATCTTCCGACCCGATGAGCACTTCCGAGAATCGTTATACCATTTTCAGTACCGGCATAAAGAGTTTATCTCAAATTACTGCCCACGTTTAAAATGTTTAGTAACTAACATGAACTAAAAAGTGTTGCCTATAATTTAGTCCATAAAATAGCATGATAAAACCATAACATTCTAATAATACTACAATCCACATATTTATTTGTCATGCCTCATTTGGAGAAAAATTGAGATGAAAAAACTGTATTGTTTCAAATAATATTCAATTACATAGCACTGGTTATTTGTATGTATTTGATAACCAAGCTGGAAACACTCGAGGGATGCATATATTCGTGCGCAATGATTGTAATTGCATACACGCGTGGGTAACACATTACCAGCAGACCTGCCTGCAAAAAATATACAAAATGCCTACAGGGTATGTTATTTCGTGGGCTCTACTTGCAACATTCATTACATTATGCTTATCACAATGTTCTATAATTCTGCATTGTGAGTTGACAGTACTGACCTATACTAGACATGCGGTGGCCTTTAAAATTTCCGAAGGTGATATTTTCCTGCCGTGGCATATACATGTTCATGAATCATGAGTATGGGATATGCCAAATTAGCCATAGATTTGACGTACGTGTCTTTAGGTGGCTTCGAGACAAGCTGACTTGAATTGACTAAACGCAAAGCTCCTGCCTATTAACGTGACTATTCAGAAACTATGTTCAGTTTTAAGTATACTTAGTGTCCATTGGTGTGTATGCTTTGATTGCTGCCTCAGATTGAGTGATATTGATACAGCTCTCTATAGTTCACTCGAATTCACTCGAATTCATTATGGGAGTCACAAGAAACACTCTTTTTGAACTGGTTGCTTGTTAAACACATATGGAGCTGTTTTCAGGACGCTTTCATTATGCAGTTATGAGACGGTCATGCCCTGATTCCCATCATGTAGCAACAGTATGATAGTCATTAAAATGGCCCCACCCGATGTCGATATTAATGAATGGGTTGCTTTGAAGTGGAGAATGCCACTGGCAGCATCCGAGAATACAAGCCGTGTTCCTGGTAGGGTGGGTACATCCGGTATGTTATAATGTCATTAGGCGGCAGAGGTACGTCAGGATAAACAGATGCCATCTGCGCAGCCTGTTCCTCCTACTCATTTGGGAGCGTGACTGTTCCGAGTGCGGCTGTCGTCTCACTGTGGAGAAGTGTTGGTGGCGGTACTGTCCTAGCACTGTTCCTTGCTCCTGGACGATGGAATGCGCGGCAGAAGCGTGGTGAGAGCAAAGAGTGACGCCTCCGGGGTGGAGGCCCGGCAGCAGCAGCCGGACAGTGCTGTTAAGATATCCGACTTGTGGCTGCTCCGCCGGATCATTGGTGACCTCAGCGAACGGCCGGCCCATGTCAACAAGGAAGGGCATGAGGACGAGGTCGACTCCATTCCGTTGCTTCCCAACAACACCAGACATCCGCCGATTCCACTGGCCATTGCTGTGGCGGCCGCCACCGTGGCTGCCACCGCCACCACCTCCAAGAACTACAACAACGCCAATGCTGGTTCGACCAACGACAACAACGACAACGACAGTCGTCAGTCGGCGGACGAGCAGCAGAGCAACCTGCTGCACGACTCCGGGGATACCCAGGGTTCGCAACAGGTACCGCGTCTATAGTTTTCACTGCATGAACTATATACTGCTGCTGCAGTAACAAGTGGCTTGGCCAACTTATGTAAGCAGTACATGCACACGTGCTTGCTAGTGGTTAGAGGATGTGCGAGTAGACACGTTGATAAGGTACCATTAGGAATATGGACTAACCTACATTATTTTGTATGCAACAGTATGTGCGCAGTACACCTCCATGTGATCAGAAGCGAACAATGGTGGCGTGCCACACGTCCGCTCATATACACCAAAAGTATCATCTTAACGACTGCACGTATGCAATATAAAATACAGTATATCCCACCATAAAATCACCTGCAGGCAATTCAGCACACTGCATGAACCACATCTGGAGTTCATCGCCCGTATAAAGTTTAATTGCTCAATGCGTATCATTACATCACTCTCAGTCTGGCTCACCTGTACCCAAGATTGACAAAAACTATTAACTGCACCATGCACTCATTATCCCAATACTGTAATGGCCACCGGGCACAAATTATACTGCCCTGAATAATGCACCCGACCCATGTGGTCGTGTGATCAGTTTATTTTAAACGCCTGGGGTGACAACAATCCCCCGAAAAAAAATAGTGGCTGTGTGTGTCCTTGATTCTCAGTATAGATGCGCAGGATGACAAAATTTGGCTGTCGCCTCCCAGTCTGCGGAGATCGTAGTAGAGGCGCAGGTGCGTGTGCGGGGGTGGGGCTGGTTGGGGTGAAAGTAGATAGAAGTGGGGGAGGTGGTGGGGAGGGAGAAAGTGAGGAGAGAGTGTGCTCCGTAGGGAAGCTGGTCCAGCTCGCGTAATTCGGGTCCTGGGCCGCGCAGGCAGTGATTGGGCGGAGGCAGCCCAGGAATATTCAGGGAGAGCACCCAAAGCAGCAGGGGGTCGGATTTTTCAAAGGGTGGACCTCCCCAAAAAAAAAGGTGCGTGGGTGCGTGTGTGGGTGCCTGTGATGCTAAGGATGAGGCGGAGAAGGAGAATGGTGGCGAGTAGTGTCGGTCCAGGGTGGTAGAGCTCCAGCAGTCATGAGATATGATCCGAGCGCTGGGTCGCCTTAGCCAGAGAGTACTGGGGGCCAACAAGGCCAAGGAGCAGCATCGTAATAGGTACCGTCACTCCCACAACCAGAAGGTGTCGGCCAGAGAGAGATTGGAAGTGATAGACCAGCAGATTCAGCGGAAACGCGACAAGAAACGCAATCGGCGCTTGCATATCGCCAAAGTGGAGGAAGAAGATGCCGCCTCGCCCAGGTCCATCACCAACGAGAAGGTTGAGACGGTGAGTATTAGCTAGGTGATGCATACCAGAAACATTGGTGATTGGGGAAGCCGCAGCTGAATCTCCGGGAAGCTGGTGCGTGAGTTGGATCCGGGAGGATTGGGGGTTGGCCCCCGCAATCAATAAGCAGGCAGGGTAGGCAGGCATCCCCAGCACCATTGCACCTCGCTGGTGCCGCCAGGTGGATCCATCAGCAGTTACATCTCTACATTGCTTTTGCCCTTACCAAGCACCACTGGCCGTCAAGGCGGGAAGAATAGGCTTGACTGGCAAGGCCGGTGATGGATATTGGGAAGACCTCAGGGAGCCATTTCTTTCATCCAATTTTCCTCCACATTCGGACATGACTTATTCAAGTTTAGAGCCGGAATAACGGTCCGGAGAATCCGATTAGCGTCTTAGGATCCCGAATCGATCCCAGGGCTTGATTGATATATTGCATGCAGGTGATGCAGCGGACTGGTCCCCGGAGGCACAATTACGGCAACACCAGATATATATACTGTAGGCCACTTCAGCCTCCGGGAGCGGCTCTCTTTTTTTTCTCGTCTTTTTTTTGTTAGCTCAGAGATACTCTGATTTATTTTCTTTGCACTCGAGTTATACCAGGAGAGACAGCGTTGAGTAAAATATCGAGGGAGAAGTTGCTCCCGATGGAAACGTTGCTGTCCATGGAAACGAAGTGTAGATCTCGATTCCCCCGCAGTAAACTGTGTGGCATTTTGCATCGATTGCTACAAGCTACAGACTATTTGGTCATGAACGTGCCTTCTAGGACTAGTGAAATGAAATTGTAAGGATCACTAACCCTCTAACTTGTGATTATTATCATAAGTTGGTGTAAGCATCCTATAACTTATTTCTACAAGTAGAATCGTCATCATAAATACCACCCATTTTTGAGGTTGTGTCAAGTATGGTTTGATTTGTAGAAAATTGTTTTGCATTTTCGCCATTATAGTATCCTGAGGGATAGTAGTTTATTTAGGACTGGATGTGCCTCCCAAATTAGGCCTCATTAGTGCTTGGGACGCCAATTGTACAAATGGCGAAAAAAAGTTACGCGCAGTGCTGCTGTACCACCACCTAATTGCACATTTTTAGCCGATACTTCCTCCAAAATGAGATATATGCCAGAGTAGGCAAGTTAACCGCCATTAAAATGCATATCAAAGTTAATTAGTTTGCAAGGTAAGCTTGTTCCCACTAACGAGGTGGTTCAAAGTGTTGTGCGTCATCAAAATCTTGGGCTTCAAGTGGGCATGATCT
This sequence comes from Catajapyx aquilonaris, assembly GCA_000934665.2. Lineage (NCBI taxonomy): Eukaryota > Metazoa > Arthropoda > Diplura > Dicellurata > Japygidae > Catajapyx > Catajapyx aquilonaris. The sequence goes on from JYFJ02002632.1 coordinate 22,870, forward strand.
ACCACACTCGAACATGATTTGCATCCCACCTTGAACACAACACATTCTATAAAATGCAAGCCTAACATTTTCCCAAACGATTCACCTTTCCGGGTATAGTCATGTCGGAGGGCTCTTCCTATCGGGAAAATGTCGTCGTAATGTGGGTCGCCTTTTTTTTTTTTGGCAGTACATCTCCGAGCCCCCTCTCCTGGGTTCGCTTTCTCGATTCCCCCCCTGTCGACAATCGATATCGTAAAGTCTTGGCTTGACCCAAAGTTTGCTTTCCGTGCACCAACTTCGAACCAAGCCAAGGGAAATGACTCCTCTTTCAATAACCATGTCCTCGACTATCAGCACCATCAGCTGCTACCGCCTTCCAAATTGCCTATCGGAGATGAGTGTCGATTGACTCGGAGGAAGGAAGGAAGGAATAGCAGGCAGGTAACTGGCAGGCAGCACCCAAGAGGAACTCCTGATTCATTACAGGCCAGGGCTGTCACATTTAATAGGACATGAACGTATGGTCTTGGAAGTGGACGGGCTTTACCAACTGGGAGCTGTCGGATGATGGCGGTACACAGAGCATGTAATCCGGCTGCCCGTATCAGAGGATTACAGGTGGATGGGGAGACGGAGAAAATGACACTTGGATGGATACTGGAGCCTTGTGAGACGAAGCTGCCTTTATGTGGCTGGCAGTCGACAGTAAAAGACACTATCTTGGACCATTTGGGTGGGGTGTGCATACGGGTTAAATCCAGCTTGTGAAGGACATTAGTTATCGACGGAAAGTGGTTGTGACAGCATAAATACATAAACATGCTGAAGTGCATGTGAGGCCAATCTGTTACATAATGTGCTGTTATCCTGACTCTTCCGTGCAACCCAAGCGCCTCAGTTGTGCAACGGGCGACATAACCAGTAGGGGTAGATGAGGAAACTCGAGTCCATAAAATTCAAGCGGGCACTCTCATTTAATGGCTCGACCTTGGCATGAGGGAATAGATCTTCATGGCATCCATATTAGACAAGGGAACGTGAAGCATTTCTAACGTGAATTGCTTGCAAGCACATGGTGAACGAGGCATAATTTACTGCCATGCCAGAATTACCAAATGCCAGTGCAGTATAATCCGCAACAGCAATTAGAAAGTCTTAATTTCAAATCGATTAGGCAGATTAAGATGATTCATAGTTTTGACGCGTGCATTGCATTCCATGCGGCTGCTGAGGAATATGGTCAGACATGCCAACATTGCAGATAAGATTTTCTCTTGCTTGCACGAGGGTGTTTCAAACAATTTGTAGACTACTTTTTTTTCCTTGCTGTTGGCGTTCGATAGATCTGTTATAGTCGTATTTTTGGAATGAAATAGTCGAGATTTGAAATGGAAAAATGCAGGACAGGAAACGAATCACTCTACAGTACCTCTGATTTGGTTGTCATAAAACTCTCGCAAAAAATTTTAGGTCAGGGAAGTACGACTTTTGCTAAGAGCTGTCTGCTGCAGTGTGCCCGTCTACAGTACAGGAAAATCTTTGGTATTACTATGGCTACCATCTGCGTATCGAGTCGATACGCAGATGGTAGCCATAGTAATACCAAATTTAATTTTCTTGTGCGAATATCGCTAACGAAGAGTATGGATTCATTTTTTTTTTCAATGAGGTTATACAGGTATACGTTGATCTTATACCACTTCGTGTTTCTATGCCTGGCTACAGAGTACTGCACTGCGTTATCTCGCGCTCTGATTCACTTATGATTATGCAAAGTAACTTGCAGTACTTTTGGCATGGGCATTCCAAGGCTCAGTCGGATGTAATGCAGTTAGCAACATTTATCATTTCTGAGCATGTTTATTCATAAATTAACGGATTCATGGAAATGCGCGTATATAGCTTTTGCTATCCGGCCTCCTCAAACATTTACAGCACATTTCTCAGTGTCACAAGTGATAAATGAAGGTCGTGAAATAGGATCGTAAACACTTTCAAAAAATCCCTTTCAGCGATTCATGTTGCGATGACAGGTACAAAGTAGCTCTCGACAGTTGTCGGCTACTGCAGTCCAGATTTATTGGATGCACTGTGCCTTTTCAGTCAAATAGACCCATTCGACCTCCATATGTAATTACATGCCTAGGCTGATAGAAAAAGTCGCGTCACTCAACAAGATCTAGTGATGTGAATATGATTTACATATTATGTGCCTGTTGATTTTTTTAAAATACATGTTTTGCTACGGCTTGACCTTTACATGACTTCAATAAACAAGATGTATTTCCATACATTGCCATAGGGTTACACAGTAACACGCACTTGCACAATCGTAAGCTATTGCCACAGACTTGCTTATAAATACTGCGATTAAAGCAATAGGATGCGACATTTGGCCGCGGCTTAAGTTACTGACGTGAATTTAGGTATCAAAAATATTTTTTCACTGCAACTTCCTGAAGTTTGCACACAAAAAAGTCACAATCAACCTGAAGGGTCCGGGAGGCACGAATCGTCCATCCTCTCATGCAATGTAGCCATGATGACGTGCTTCTTCTGCCCTCTTGATAAATTAAGAGCAGGTTATACGTAATTCCGCAACTGACAAACTAGAAGGCCACATTTTTGTTCAGTTTCATCAAATGGATTAATCCGCAGTGAATTCCGATATATAAATAGCCTGGCTTACCACTCTACAAACTGAAATTGAAATGTGGTTGCCACAAAGGCAACAAAGTATTTTTGCCTCTGTGAATCACGTTGTAGAAGCAGCACTTTGCTTAACTTGTGCTAGTCTTATTATCCGCTGTAAAACATGAGTGCTCACTCTCCAGTGCTGGCAAAGACCCAATGTGCAACACCACTCGGTCCCTGTAAGACTGCAGGCTTTGTTAGAGCTTACAAGAACTTTCACTTACATTACTACACTCTATACATAACGAGAACTTTGCTCATTCGTAACCTTTTTAACGGATGGAGTATGGAGCGTTAAGATGGCAAATTACCTAAGCCCAAGTTAAAATATGCTGTACCTAAACCTTAATGGCCTCTTCGCTGATGAGCAGGATGAACAGACCTGTTGAGCCAACGAATCCCTCCAGGAGGTGTAGTCTGCACATAATTAAGCGAAATTTAAACATATTCGGGGACTGAATCGATCCAAGAGAGTCTCTACTTGGTGAAACCGCAACTGCTCTGGGTGTTTTGATTACTTAACTTAAGAGTGAACGAAACTGTTGATACTAGGTTTAGAAGGTTTACATTGATATTAACCACAAATTTTGCTGAACTGAACATGATAATATAGACTCGATCATGAAGCCCGTGCAATGTCTCACGATAAGTTGCGAGAGTAGAGTACCTTTAAAAGATTTCTTTTAAACTTTTCAGTTACTGTAGCCTCAGTACATGTTTTTAAAATATACCTATTATGCTTCATGCACTTTGGAATGGTATTAACTAAATTTGCACTGACGTTGTAGACTGCGGCTTTTTAATAAATAACGAAGTGTCATTCGGTGCCAGTCAGTCTATTGGAAAACATTGCGGGGTAATAAATGTTGCAGTTGCTTAAAGAAAATAAACCAGAACAAACTGTTTAAAAAATAATAGGATTCACTTCCTAGCAATAGTCAGTTTATAGCCGGCAGCAGCCTTCTGCTCCCTCCCACAGTTTTGACCTCATGTTTGCACTTTTTTTTGGGTGTTTGCAGCACCCACCCTCTCTCTTTTTTCTCTTCTGGTGATGCCCATTCAGGCACGTCCCGCTTTCTGCCACATTAGATCAAATCTTCTCCTGGAAACGGTCACTTCAACTAATGAAGTTGGCAGTGTGCCCCATGTCCCACTGACCTTTCTCCCGATGGTCACATGTATAGTAGCAAAACGGGTCTGCAGTTTATACTAGCCATAGACTATACAGTGTATACAGTGAGCTGCTGTTGCAGCAACAGGGAGCTGAGCTGGCCTCACTTGCAATGCCGAGGTAATTGCTACAATAAATCAGTCGTAATCAGTCGTAATTCTGGATCAGTAAGAGGGTAATGCGGAAGGGCATATTTCATCTGGTTCGTTCGCTAATGAGAGTTGGTATTTCGGCGTGTGCTTGAGTGTCTACTTGGAAGAAATTATGTGATCATGTTTTACATGGCATTGTGCGGTTGTGCGCTTTCACACGACTTCCCATTCTTTTTGCTTACTGGAATGCAGCTGTTTACACGAACGCTTTTATACGGTTACACTTTGTCTGGGTTTCACGTGCCAGGCTGGCATATTCATAGTGAAGGTAATTTGACAATGAATCTGAACCATTCAGTTTTGCTTTTTTGCATTGATAAGGTGTGATACTTGCAGTGCTCTCCTAACAACAAGTGTAAACTTTTGCACACAAAAAATTAATATGCAGTTTTAAAAAACCCGTTAAAACTGCAAAACTGCTGCCCTAAAAACTGCTTGAACTATTAGAATGCCTACCTGGTTTTTCCAGAAGGTACTGCATTGCTATTAAATTGTAGAATCACTGCAAAAAGCACGCGTTAAATGCCTGCGACTTGTCGCTTTCTGCCACATGGGCACTCACATGCAGAACCGATATGCTGCTGGATATTAGTTGCAAAATGTGCAAAAATTAATTGCAAAGTACATTTTAACTACACTTTTTTGCTAGTTTTTAGCGGCGTGGAGTGTGCCAAAAATGCTCACCATGCAATAAACGGCTGACTGTCAGCAAAAGCAGTCAATTATGCAGCTTTCTGACTGCACTTAAAGAGGCGTGTAATATAGCCGCAGGAATTCTGGCAGCTTTAATTTAGTACGTCATATCATGCCTTACTACATCTCGAATAGTTTCTTTTGAATGACACAAAACCGTGACTATCTCAAACATTACTGATGTCTATAAGAAGCACGCATAAATTCAGTGCCTTCCATTCAGCCTCGACTTGAACCAGAGTAATGTTTATCGTTAGAGCAGCAGGGGAGTATACAATGTCTCGGTTGAAATATTACATCACTCGCCGATATGAAACCTAATTAGCAGATTGACTTGTTTAAAGAAGAAAATAAGGTGTGTCTGATGCGCTTAATTGGTAATTAGCACACCAGGATTGCCTATAATTAGCAACATGAATCATTAAAGTTAGGATGTGCTCGTCAATTTGTACCAAGTATTGATGGTACGATATTTTAAGTTGAACCTAACATTATTCTGCTGCTCACATATTGATGTGTCTGCAATAAACATTCGTGGTTTTTTAAATCCCCGGGTAATTATCACCTATAATTAGCAACTGTAACCTTACACTGAAAGTACATTGTGTGAAACCTTTTGCGCCGACACTTACTCCTCGAGAAGTATAATATGACTAGAGAAAAGGGTAACCTTGACATCATTGCAATCTCATTTTCGAAATTATTGCCATCTTCGTTTTATGTTTGCTCTTCGTGGGACATAACCTCTTTTGTGAGCAGCAGATCAGGACAGAAGCTCCACGCGATGTCAGATTTGGGAGAAAAAATGTCAGTCGCGATAAAACAATCCATCTTAGTGGCACAGTCAGGGGACCACGTACTCTTAATAAGTGCAAAGTGACGTCATGCTAGTGGAACTCACCTTTATTTTCATGCTTTTCGAGATATTGGCAGTTTCTTAAAAACATCTCAGATAACATGCAGTTCTGTTTTGGGCTCTGAATAGGCGAATCTCGTTACAGAACATTTAATTAGGCCATTAAAAGTTTCCGTTACATAATTATCTTCTGGAGGGCTCCATTCCCGTAGGTTTCCATTTGCATAAAAGTATGGCACTCCCAATCTCTTCCACTAATACGTTTCCAGTGTCCGGAGAATCAGAACAAATCAGAGCTGTCTCTTGAATCCGTTTCCTCTGCCGGCGCCGCATCCGAACGGAGTCTCCAGACGCTGAGTTGATAGGAATGTTTAGCCTCCAGGGCAAATGGCGGCGACGAAGAAAGCACTCCACCACTCTTACGCTGCTAAGAGAGGCCAATGGTCCTCTAAATCCCAGGGCAATCGCCTTTCCAAAGGATATGGCAAACTGAATTTTCTCTTGGTGAGAGGGCCATTTGTCACCTGGAACCCGGAAAAAAGGACCACAGATGTCAGACTCTGAACTCGGAACTGACCAGTATGCTTCCATTAAAATTATGGATCGGTCTGTTTTGCACCATTTCCTCCCTATACGTTATCCCACGAGGGAATAAGGCGCGCTGTTGTTGCAGGCTTAATAGTAGTGCCTCACTTCACTCCCATTTTGAGTGGCAATAATCTTCCTCCATCAACGTTAAAATGATGGCTTCGGGTCGATATCCAAAGGTTACTTCGGGAATAGGGCGCACAGGCTGGAGGATATGCACACACACCAGGACACTCCTCTTTCATCTGGAGGACATGCTTTTGTCGCTTGTAAATCAGTGCATGACCTGGCTTGCACACTTGAAAAGCTGGATTTACACAGCGATAACTGAGTAAAGATCGGCTGTATGCTGCGACTAACTCGTTCAATAAAGACAACAATGGTGACGTCATTACTGTGCAGTAAATCAAACACAGGGGGTAATGCAACATTTGCACCAAAAACAGCTAAAGTAAGCTCAAAATCATTCCAGTGTGGTGACCATGTGTTGTGCAAATAACATCTTCTCTTGTTTGTGGGCACGAGTAATGTGGTAACGTGTAATCAAAATTGATTTTCTATCGAGAGTACCGTAATTTTGCAGCCGTTGACAATGTGGCCTTTTGCAACTCTTGTTTCCTAATCCTGATCATGAGTTATGGACCTTGTAACCCCCTTGGCAGGCGATGTGGCATTAACTCACATGCGGGCCATTATTACACCACCTTACGGGTTATACTTGCTCTTTTGAAGCACGCTAGAGCATCACGGCACAATAAGGAGTCGCAGAATGGGCTTATGGTAATCGGCTCATTCATACGTGGGTATTATTCCCCCTTATAATTCCTTTGGTATATTGGTGCATCGAAGCGCCAAACAGTTCGCTTTGTGGCGTATCATGCCCTAAGGTACTTGACGAGGTTTACGCCTACCCGGATCCCCATTTCGGAAAAGGGAGCCTACATGTTAATGTACTTAATTTTGCATGTGATGTGATCATACAGCAGAGTGGCCCCGGTGCTCTTGCAAAATGCAGCAGAGGTAGTGCTGTGAAATTGCATTACAAATACGATGTATGATGCTTAACACCCCAGCTCTTCCAGGAATGTTTCTGCAGAGAAATATTTCATTCCGAATATTTCTTAAGGTATTCCGCCTACACACATGATTGTCGGGTGTACCGCACGTGGGTTGTACCTGGTGTGGGTGGGATACCAGGCAGGTGTATCTATACACTCACACAGTTGGCAGCGTCGTCGGAATACTGCAGGTGGCGCCGGGGAGGGGGGGGGGAATGGGGGGCAGCAGACAGGGTGAGGCGGCGGTCGTCGGGGGCGTCGTCGCGAGGTTGGGTTAGGCGCCGTGTGGCAGTGCGCCCGACGCCGCTGCCTCGTTCGCTCTGCGGTCCAACGTTGCCCCCATCCCGCATCTGCTGTCCATCAGTGCTCCATTTCGGTGGTGAGGTCGGAGGGATGTGCGGTCAGGGGTGGAGATGAGCAAAGAGGTTTCCTCGGGGGGAGACGGCCCCCCGCCCGACCCCGGGCCGGCCCCCATATCAGGGTCCACTGCAGCTGCCGGCCCCCCGAGGAAGCAGGTGTCCAAGGAATCCTCAGGAGGAAGCTCCATATCGCCCAGCAGCTCCTTCAGGAAGATTCGAAGCCTCAGTGAGAGAAGGGAGACCATCAAGTGGACAGGGGTCACTGTGTCATTCGACGCCGAATCTGCAAAGATTGAAAATCCCGACGCTGCTAATGGAAATCCACCTGGAATCAAGGGCATCGGAAAGGAGGTACACACCCTATATCTCATCAGGTCATGACATTAAACAGCACTGGCCATGACCCCTGTTTAAAAGGAAACCACATTGCAACCAGGTTGCTTTTCTGGCAATTGTTGGAGGTCTATACCCTCCTCTTGAACTTGGGACGTGTACAGTGCAAAGTCTGACCAAGCCAATCTTATCCGGTAGCCTTTTCGAGCGTCCGTCCATCCGTCTTTGTCATAATCGATTCAAAGTTGGGTGTAGGCCACCACGTGCTGCTTTGCCTTTTGTTCCTCCCCACAATCCCTTTGCCTTATTGTGCTGGTATCGGAGCCAGGCCAAAATTCACTTCCATTGTGCTAATCTTCAGCGGCCAGGTATCGATTCCATTTATTACAGTGCACAATCCGGGCACAAGCGAGAGGGGTTTTGGTACAGAGAGAGAAAGACGATAACAATACCTCGTCTCTGAGTGTGGCCTGAGGGATGAGGCAAAGTTTTTGGGGGGTGGGCTAACCTTGGAAACACTGGCGCAGCTTTTTATGCCTCCTTTGAGACTTAGCCCTCATTTGTTCCAGGCCCAGTCCGCATACATGATGTATCCGAGCGCTTCCCTACAAGAAATAGGACCTTCTTATCTAGGAGGGTCACATACGGTCCGATAATCAATGATCCGGTTTGGGAATCGGGCCTATTTGTGTCTATCCCCTTTACGCTTGAGACCCCGAAATTTCGATGGGCCGTGACGTATGTGGGCCATTGATTCTCGAGGTGTGAGTGTGTGTGTTAGGAATGAGTTAGAATGGGCGGATAAACATGGCAACGCGCGAGAGAAGGGGCCTCGTGTAGATCGATAGTGGCAACATCATGGTAGCATGCCGTGTCCAAATAGAACCCTTGCTGGAGGGGGTCTACGATAGAGAGAGGGTAATTGGCAACGGCGCCTAGAGACCGACTGGTTGACCCTTCACTACAGGGTGGTGCACTAATCACGGTCCAAAAGGAGGGTTGTTCGCTCTCCTATGATCTAAACTTACGTAAGAGTGGGAATATTTACGAGGTGAACTTTAGACCCTATTACTTTTTTCCCGTACATTCCTACCTAGTGTGGACTTGAGCAGTGTACCGTCCTGTATTTGCGACCTAGAATATTAATCGACGTGCCTGTCATTTGCATTCCATATGCGACGTTTGGCAGGATATCCGCACTGGCCATCGGAAATCGAGATAAATGCAGCGTGATGGTGGTGTCGATAATAAGCAGTCCTCTATGATAAGGGACAGCTCAAGCTTATGGATTATTCGCTCCAGCCGGTGGATGCAGGGGATACCAAAAATAGAGTAACAAGCGTGAACAATCCAGCGGTTCCCGGGCAATTGAAATTATTACGTTTATTTATAACACCGAATCTGCACTAATTTTGTAACGGTGCCAGACATGCGCATATTTCCAGGTTGAAAGGTCAAGAGCGCTATGTGCATTTCCGCAACTTGTTGACAATATGTCCACAGTAATGCCCCGCAGGAATCCCGTGTCATCCACGCCACAAGGTGTCCCACGACGACACTTTTTCGTCCACCCCCCAATTATTCATAGTCACACACCACTGATGACTGCTGGAAACTACAGCGAAGTGAGCCATTTATTTCATCAGAAACAAGCTGGGTGTTGTGCACCCAAAGATCTTTATCACACCCCGTTGCGTAATGAGTATTACTCGCGGTGGGGAAATTGAAGCAAGGACCAGAAATCATCTGGTAGGTCCGAGATCAATAGTCAGCAGGCAGGGAAATACCAGGCTGTGTGTATTGCCAGGCGTCATGGGAACGCCTCTGACGGATTAGTGTGTTGGACAGCATATTTATTACAGGATGGCAGCTGGACATCAGGGAAATGAGGCCCACTCTTGTCCCGTACTTTTTCGTGGAGGATATTACTTCCGGAGATATATTTCAGGTGTTATTGGCGGTGGTTTTCCAGGGATAGTTCCAACTGTGTCATTGATTCGACCCAGTGCTGTAGGTCTGTGGGGAGGAGGCATTTTGGGAACATTTCTGATTGGGTACTAATTACGTTACGTCACGGAGTTTAAGGGGCTTTGAAGCAGAAGGTTTGTACGGGACCGGAATTCTCGACGTGGTGAGAACAATCTCTTTCCGATATGGCTAGGCATAACAATCACGACTGGAGTCCCTGAGGGTGTACAGTACATGTTTGCAAGTCCTGTTTTATGCAGCAGCCTGGGATGTGCCTCCTGAAAGCAGACATTTTAAATATGCGCAGGGTGTGCCCCTAAATCTGTTACCATTATGCAAAGTTGATTGTGACAATTCGCGGCTTAGCACGGACTTAGCTAGGTGAATATATTAAAGTACTGTAGGATACAAATGGTTTGCCCTTTTCTACACTTTAGAACCGATTTTTTTTGCGGTACTGATAAACTGTGTGATTTGCACAGGCCATTTGTATAGAGTTGGTGACCTTTGGGCAAACAGCGCAAACCGTACCTGTCCATTAGCTTATCAGTGGGGGTCGGGTCAAGTTTCAACAAATGAAAACGTACCCGATAGCGTTGAAGTGATCTGTGTAGCCCGCTCCATTCGGGTCAACATAATTATCCCACCGGGCTGCCTGGTGCCTTGTCGCAACAATCTCTCCTGACTGGTACAAGGCATGCCTAGTTAATGAAGAACTGGCAGCTACCCAATAGCCTGTTGCAGGTTGGCAAACACGGCGGATCCTTTTTTCTATTTAAAAAAAAACAGGACCCCGAGTTTCACGAGGCGCGAGGGATTCGCGAGAAATTTTTGCGAGCATTCTTCGGGGTGCAACTTATAACCTACGCAGTGTTGCTGACGGTACTCTGCTGCAATGCTTTTCCGGTTTGGTGCAATAATAGCATCCAAGTATATAGGGTGAGTCAGAAATTCAGATAAGCTCATTGCCACTAGCCGCATTATGTCTCGAGAGGTTAGGGATTTCGCAGTCTTCGTCGTTACAGTTTAGTTTCTAGACATTTCGTACAGTACCCCTACATTTTCGAGTCATTTGAGGCCAAAGTGCCTTCTGGGCTGAACAATTCGTAATTTCTCCCGGTTCGTCTCCATTTACGGAATATTCACCATCCTGCATAGCAGCCGCTTCTTATTAGCCACATTACTTCCACAGAATTGCGATCATCTGCAATTCATATGCACCTCACTACATTAGAGGCCTGAAAGTGAATAGTGCTGGTGCACACAGGGCCTCTCAGAAGCACTGTGCCGGCTGCGGCAATAAAAAACACTTGGCACGAGAGTCTGAGAGCAAACCTCTTAAGAGGTGTAAATCGGGCGATAGCAGGCCGAGATGGCCAAAGTCCCCGCTTTAGAACCAAGACTGCCAACCTGGACTTTACCACTGGAGGTTTTTCCACACCCGGTCTACCTAACACGTACCATTCATTCTCATCTCTCGGAAATGGCCCGCCGCCTGACACTAATGACACTCGCAGTGTGATATAATATGGGGGACGGAGGATATTCCACCGTGGGGGCGGGGGCGGTGTTTCGCGAATTTCTCGGTTTATATGGAAAAGCGTTCGGGTGTATTCGCGGAACTTTCATAGTGGTGTCGAGGGTGCACTATATATCGAACAACCCCCAGCCCAGCTTTCAAAGTCAGAGGACAAAAAGCCACCCTGCCAGCTTCCAAAATTTGGAATGTTACAATATGGCGTTGAAATTACATGCAGCGTAATTTTGACTTAAACTCTGCATTTCAAGTCTAACTTGAACATAAAAGCCATCGTCAGATTCATATGAGTCGGTGTATGATTTTGAATCGGTTATTTCAATTTCAATTTTAAGAAATCATTTGTATATACAGTAAGAACGATTTTACTGCGTGTTTTGAAACGAAAACAGATCTGAAATTATAGGCGGAAGGCTAAACTGCATTATCGTGCTTCTAGGTTCAGGGGGCTGTTTTTTATCGAATTACTGCGGTGCGCGCCTGCAAAAACCGATATAATTAGTCGATTACCCATTGTGGTTGCGCATCCAGGTTTGAAAAGGTTCGCGTGAGTTTTACCACCCATGATGTTCAGGTGCGGTCGTTACTTATGCTTGGCCTAGGTTGTGACAAACTGGTAAACAATGCAGTGCATTCACACTGATAATTTATAGCTCCCAAAATAAATAAAAAATCTGTGTATGCAATTACAGTGTTTGCATGTACCCATTTGAAGAAGAAAAAATGCTTCCCGAAAATATGCGTGCAACGTCTGCTACGATTTTAATAAGCTGGCTGTCAAGGATGCCTTTGTTCCCACATAAAAGCAAAATTGATTTCTGCAGAATTCTAGGCGCTATCAGCCAGCTGCGGGGTTTTCGCATTCGAAGTTTGCTGACTGTGCGAGGTATACAGACAAATTTCAAAATAGGAGACAGAAGGGGTCAGCCGAGGACAGTCATCTCCCTTGCCCCCTTAGGACTATAACCTCTCTATTCTGAAACCGGCCGCGGCGTCATTTCCTAATCACAAAGGCTTTCTGGCAGAATGACATGTTTTGAAATGTCCACCCAACACGCACCTGCCATCTGCACAATCCCACCGATACCATTATTATTATTATTATTATTATTATTATTATTATTATTATTATTATTATTATTATTATTATTATTATTATTATTCGGCAGGGGGTTGGTACATTTTTATGAGAATGTTTTGCACAGCTCAGGGCTAACTGCGGTTTTTGAAGGAACTTGACCTCGCTTGGCTTCTCCTTGGATCTTTAGCCATCAACAATGTAATTTTTAGAAGCCTATCCTCTTATGTAACCCTCCCTGTCCCGGGGACTTAGCCTCGCTGAGGGGCTTAACAGTCTAGCGGACAACCGTTACGAGGATTCAGCCCAATTATTCAGTATTTCCTTGAGAAACCTCCACGACAGGTGCTGTCTGTAAAAGTCTGGACAAGCCGATGAAAAGTTGGTCCGAAACAATCCGGTGCTGATAAGAACGTTTATCTTGGCGAATTGTGCCGCATACCTGTAATCCATCAAGTTGGTTGAACTTTGCAAAGTACTGTAACGAGATAAGGCGAGCCGCTCTTGTGTTGTGACAACCCCTTTTTTTTCCTCTGTGGCAAAGAAACGACGGTGGGATTTTCTATTTAAGCCCATCCGCTCTATTCCTGAGCCAGCCGATAATAGCTATTGATGATCAGCTATTTCGAGCCTGAAGTACGAAGACGTGGGCGTACAGTACACATTATCTTGTCATCTCTTTTGAGCCGGTGCGGTGTGACCAAGCACTGCGTAATTAAACGTGGGGGTTTTGCAGCCAAATGCAAAGTTGAGAAACTAGTGGTGTTTAGGGGGGGGGGGGGGGNGGGGGGGGGGTTCCGCCCCATCCACCACACGCCTTTCCCACCCCCTCTGGAAAATCCCTCCCGTTTTCAGCTCACCCCCGCTTGACATCCCCAAAAGCGATTTTTGGGCGGCAACTTTGCGCGCGCCGCAGTGGTAGCAGTATACCGCCGAGCGTAACGGAGTCTCAGGTGAGAATCCAGGTAGTGCCCGGCAGCAACCCCGAAGCCAACATGTGCCATAGTACAGGAAGGTGATATAAAGTGCAAGTATGTACAACTCGGCCGCCATATTCATGGGGCGCAAGTGCAGTGCGGCTGCGGAGACCTCGGGGCCTTCTGGTTCCAGAGGCAGTGGGTGGTTCATTGGCGGTGCACCCTCGCCGTCTTTGGCCGGGTCATTCGGGTCTCTGCATCAGCAACACCACTTCCAGATACAACATGCGGGAGGGGAATTGCCGCTGTTGGATTCGCTCAAGTCGCACGCTTCCACCACGCAGCACGACGACGACAGCACCGCGTGTCTTCGTCGTGCTTCGCAACCTGCGGACCACGCACAGGTATTCCCCGTTCGATGGACAAACCATGTAGCCAGAATATAAAGTAGCAACTTCCGGACCATCTGCACACGGCTGGTACCAACTCCTTCTCATTGAGATGCAGCAGAAGCGATCGGAAACAACTCGACCTTTTGCGGATGGTGTCCTCCAGCAGTTGGGGGACACATAATTTTTGCAGGTTGGGCGGCGCAGCAGTTGGACTGATCTATATTTGGTGGTTTTGTCGAAAGTGGGCCAGTGGTGCTACGTGTCCTAATGAGGAATGTAGAGTAGGGGGTGGTGGTTGGGGAAGGTCATATACATGCGGTGGGGGGCAGGGCACAGAGGGGGTTGAGGCGGGGGCGTGGTTCCCCTGATTGGGGATCGGTTGGAGTTAGTGAATAAAAGGAGTGCTGATCGGGTCTGATGAATCGATGGGCCTTGGCACCTGCGACCTCCCTCTGCGCACCTGCTCATCTTCTGGAAAACTCTGCCACTAAGTCAACTGCGTAACTTGCCCAACAATTAAGGGCACGCAAATAAACGAGCCGGATCATCCCTCGCGTGATCCCTTTTCTTCCCAACTGTTTCTGTCTGTCCACCTTTTTTGTCCTATAAACACGACAATGACGCTGCTGCATTCGATTCCTCCGCAGCCTGCAATGGAGGCGCATACCTACTTTGCCCAAATCAATATGCGAGGGCGACAGAATTAATTACTTTGCACTTTTTTAGGGTTGAAAGAACGGAAGCCACATATAATAAGCTGCTGGGTGTGTATTACTTGAAACGGTAATGGCGGGACGAGTATAGTAAGTAGGCGGTGGGAACTCTTCCAAGCGTTGTACTGAATATTGTATGTAGGGCAATGTTTAAAAGGGTGCTTGCAACTGGACTGCAAATCTGCATGGCGTGAAAAGTCGATACCATAACGGGAAATTTTTGGAGCCGACTAGTTGGGTAAAACCTGCAACAATTGAAGTCGAATGGGATTGAAATTCGGCATGGCCCTTTTCCATGGCTGAGGTGTTCCGTGGACTGATCGGCGTGAATGTTATTATTTAATGAGTTAAAGTGCTACGAGAACGTGGCGACTAAGACATTCCTTTTCCAAGCACTAGAATGAAATGAACGAGTATTGTGATGTGTTTCTACGTTTTGCCTAATCATGACGGAACATGCATGTGGTAAAATTAAGAAAACAAGTCATATTTGCTAACAAGAACCTAAAGAATAGCACTATTGTGCATGTGATATCAGGTATAGCTGTTTCTTATCATATATTAGCTAGCACGTATTTTTTCACTAATACGTATGACGGTATTTCCCCGCAGGTTTTCGACATGTGCACATTCCGAGCCTTGTACTGAAAGCATCTGCTTTCTTTGACATGTAGGTGCTGTCCCTGGGCGCGGATGTCCTCCCCGAGTACCGACTTCAGTCCCCTCGTATCCACAAATGGACAATCCTGCATTACTCGCCGTTCAAGGCAGTGTGGGACTGGATCATCCTGCTGTTGGTCATGTACACAGCCATCTTCACGCCATATGTGGCCGCCTTCCTTCTCAACAACTACGAATACAACAACAACAAGACCAAGCGATACCAGGACGACCCCATTGTCATCATCGATCTCATTGGTGAGTCTCTTGCATTTCACAACCGACTTGTACTCTAGATCGGTACCGATATTATCCAGGTCATTGTCCTACTCGGCACAGTCGTATAGGTTCAAAGAGTGCTGCTGCAGAAGGAACTAAGAATTTTGTCAATAATTAGCTAATTAATATGTTATGGCAGTCACTGCGCATGGTTTTTGAACATACTAATTGGAGACGTGACTCGAACTTTATGCTGCTGTTCGTGTCCCCCATACATTGAAAGCAGCGACCTGGAAAATTAATATGGCCTATAAATTTCGCCTGGCTGCTCATCTTGCATTCAGGCCGATTCTCGACTCGGGTCATTACAAACGACCTTGAAATATGTTGAGTGCACTTATCCATAGGGTATACAACAGGGGGTATAGGGAAAGAAAGTTATTACTTATAGCATGACAAAACACTTAAAGTTGAAATGGCCTAAGTAACCTATTATCTTGCAGTGGACGTCATGTTCATCATCGACATCTTGATCAACTTCCGCACGACGTACGTGAACAGCAACGACGAAGTAGTGTCTCACCCTGGGAAGATAGCCGTTCACTACTTCAGAGGATGGTTCCTGATTGACCTGGTGGCGGCCATACCTTTTGACCTGCTGCTCATGGGCTCCAGCACCGACGAGGTATTGTCATGCATGTCTCGATCGAGGTTCGTGCCTTTTATTCTTTAAAAGAAAGGAGGCCCTGCTTCGTCACAGGGGAAGGGAAAATCTATGATTCGTTGAAGTTTCCTCCCACGTACAGATGGATTACTGTATAATGAGCGCCCCATTTTTTTGGTATATTGGCAAAGTAGACGTCACACGCCATTATTTTAGTTGAAACTGCACAACTTTGTGTCGGAAAACAAAATTTCCGCATCAGGTGATCGAAAAACGGCATCGAAGCACAGGGTGAGGCAATAGTAGTGAATTATTTTGATCCATTTGACTTCTTTGTCCGTTGAATTTGCTTAATTTTCTTTCCGTCGATATGAGGGAGTATTTTAATTTGAAGAGTACATTTGCCTCACCCTGTAGCTGAAAGGAACTTGAACGAGTCATGATATGCTTGGAATCGCTTATATATCCTTGTAATGCAAACACTGTATGAGTACATTGGTTAGAGGCTCGACCCTCCTGCATGCGCTTGATGGTTGCTCTTTGGCCATTTTCTGCAGCAAACGACCACGTTGATCGGTCTCCTGAAGACAGCCCGACTGCTGCGGTTAGTGAGGGTTGCACGGAAGATCGACCGGTACTCGGAATATGGAGCCGCCGTCCTGCTTCTCCTCATGGCCACCTTTGCTCTCGTCGCTCATTGGCTCGCTTGCATCTGGTACAGTACAATACACCGTCCCATCTATATTACTTACTCGTATACTTATACACGGTGCTTGAAACGGGTGCTTTGTCCTCGCCTGATGCCATATACTATACCCATGTCTTGCTGCACACGGCCATGCCTTTGCCACCACCGCATTGTCTCTTGTAAGGGGTAATTGGCACTGTACGGACACCAGGGTAGGTTTCACATCAGAAACAAGCTGATTGGTTGAAAGGCAACCGACTGCAACAATGAAAAGTGTGATGCAACCGGGCTAAAGCCATTCCAGTTAGTAGGTTATTTTTGATGCATAAGGTCAGAAATTAATGCACATTTTCAGTTTTTTGGGAGCAAGTAGTAATGGTGATTGATTTAGCATGTCCGGGCCAGCGTAATATCCCCACCCCCGGGCACCAAACCCTCCCTTCAGACAGGAATATACTGTACATCAATCACCCTTACAGTACAAAGAACATGTGCTCCTGATAAACTGTCATCTGCGGGGAGCCAGGAGCACTCTAGCTCTTGGACACGGTAATAAGTCAAAGGTAAATCTGCTCAGTGGAAAAAAGCTATGCAAAAACTGACAGCTAGTAGAGTATAGGAGTAGGCCGAGTGAGAGAATTTAAATTATTAAACTTTAAATTAAATATTACACGTTTTGCACCTCTGAAATCTTGAATTGCGAATCATTTCTGCAAATGGTTTAAAAAGTTGTGAGGTTAAGTGTAGCATAAATAGATTCTGAAGTATTTGTTCGTTTCTATTGTGCTAAGCCGGCACTTTTCATGTACTGCATACGATAAAACTTTTATAATATTATGCAAACTTAGGTGGTATAGTACAATAACATTACATGAGACTTTTGATGCTCTGTTAGATTAAGAGCCGACTTTTCTGAAACAGTAGACTACCTGATGTATTCCTTGTACTGTACTCATTAGTCAATGCAAACCATATAGCGCAACATGTTATTCCATTCGTGGTGTGTAGTTATTAACAGCCTGTGGCAAATAGAAGTAGGCAGTGCAAGTGCTACAGTTTCATTAGTAATATCTACTATTGCATATTTTTAGTGTTCGTGCGCGAGTAACATGGCACCTCCACTCATACTGTAAACTGATGGGAAATAATATGGCGCCCTTCCGTAGTCTACATTTATACACGTAATTAAATTCACAATGGAATCACGGAAGGGCAGAAGAGTCCAACTGCACGAACCCTAATTTTTCAAGGGGGCGTTTTTGCCAATTTAGCAGATGGAATAACTGTGGGAGGTTTTTGGTCACAATAGAAAATGCATGAGGACATTTGGGCACAATTAGAAAAAGTGTCGGTGCTATTAACAGCGGGTACGCCTGATCCGCCATTTAAAGTAGCGTTTGTTTGTTTATTAAGTCTGTCGCGCGTTGAAAATTAAGGGTGTTTTGTAATACGTAAAAAAATACCTGTCTTTTAGAGGTGTCCATTGGTCGCACAGCTTCGTTATAAGTACAAAGTAAGAGCTTCTGCTTGTGAAAAACTATCATATCATCCAGGATATTTTGATAGCTTTTGTTTCAAGCCCATTACCTCTGTAACGAGGCTGCGGAGAGCAAATGATCACACAATCCTCTAATTCAGTCCCTAGAGTTCATCCTAGAAATTTTTCTGATCATTATGACACACTGCACAAAGACAGTGATTATCACCTCATCAACCTTGGAGAGAGAAAAAAACATATCGTTGGGTCCACCCCAGTACTGTATATGCAACCTTGATTTAGGTACCGGATTTTCTGGCCAGAGGCAGATTTGGAGGGGCGGAAATGGGATGCTGGGTAAGGACCCTTGAGGGCAGGGAAGGCCCCATCAGTATCAGTGTTCCGACCCGGGGACAGACAGTTGCCCCTGGCTGTGGCACATATGCGGAGTGGGAATGGCTGATAGCAAAAGTGTGCTAATATTAATGGAAGATGGAGCAGAGGATGATGTGTCTCATAATGACAACCATATGCAATTTCGGTGCCGGCCAGCGACGGTTGTGCCACCTGCTCGCTATACCGCACTGGCATTTATTCTGGAACGAAAAAAAAGTCACACCTTTCAGTGTCAGCTTGATTAAGTGTCAGATCCAGTGCCTGCAATGCGAGACAAGTGGAGGTGCTAAATGGCCTTTGTAAAACGTCGCACGCATTTGGTTTGCACGACATACGCAGCCTTGTCTGTAGAAACACTAGAGAGCCCTGGACGTCCAGGACTGACTTTTATGCCCGACGGACAGAATGCTGATTGGAATGGGGGGTCGTGGGGTGTATGGAAGCACGGCACACAAATCCATCCCCATCAAAAGAAATTGCGTGCTAAAGGATGAATATCGCTCTTGTCCATCGCAAATGAGCCCCTTTCTCCATGTCAACAATGCTGGTGCGGCGTCAATCTAGCGATGCAGGTGCTCTGTCGCTGCGGCCGGAATGAAGAACTGCATTATTCAGGACAGGAAATTGGAAAGGCATAACCTGATTCTATGATACTCGTAGGGTTAGCAGGTTGTACAGTGTGATGCACTGCCTCAGTTCATAAAAGATACGGGGGGAAATGTCACGGATTGTGTTTACTCGAGACACCAGACAAGCAACAATGTTTCTTCCAAGAAGTTGCTTGGTGCTGGGGTGAACAATCTGTAATGACTTGAAGGGCAATGCACTACACTTCATATTTTAAGCAAACTTTGTTGTAACCTGTATGTAGACTTAAATTGCTTGAGAGTAAAACAATGCAGATGTGCTGAGCGCTGATGTCGGTTGCAGGTACGCCATCGCCATCGCAGAACGCAACTCTATGAAAGATAAGGTAGGATGGTATGGCTGGCTAGACCACTTGGGGAATGACACCCACTCAGAATATCTTCCGGACGGCCGAGGAGGTCCCAGCATCAAGGTGAATCACAATATACTCTCCATCTACCAAATAAATAAATAATTGTGAACAGAGTTGAGCGCCAATTGGAGCTCATATTTGCACATATAACAAAATGATGGGAACCAACAGCAGCTCACCACGAATCTCTCTTTTGTTCCTCCACGGGGTTGCAGTCGAGCTACGTCACTGCCCTCTACTTCACCTTCAGCAGCCTGACTTCTGTAGGCTTCGGAAACGTGGCGCCCAACACGGACTGCGAGAAGATCTTCACCATTTGTGTCATGTTAGTAGGATGTAAGCACCTGTCCACAACTTAATCCCTTGGCCGGACCGCCGCCTGTCTCTGTCTGTCTGTCTGTCTCTATCTATCTATCTCTCTGTCTCTACCTGTCTTCTTTTTTTTTCTGTCTATACTTGCGTATGTCCTAAATCTGTACGAAGGCCTCCAGATAAGCGGGATCACATTTTGTCGCATAAGCATTCATGTTCAGATTCTGTGGTAGGATACGAACACTGGATGCAACCTCACACTATGAAGTTTTTGTAAGTCATCTTCTAGTATCTGTGGATCTGCTGTGCTGGAGACGGTAAAAGTGACTGCTGGTTTTAATGTTACCTATTATACCGTACAGTCCACAGATATTAAAGATGACCACGTTTTGATGACAGAACACGTGCTGCCTTGTATGCCACTCACTTGCCCCGAATATTGCTGAAAACTAGATTACTCTCCCAGCCATGAAGCTATGATGATGCAATTTGCACAAGCCCGAGCGTTGATTTTCAATGCATACAATTTTTGAGTTTTGCATGTCATTGGATCCGTATGTGATGCGATTCTTGCCCCTTTTTGACCCCGGTCATTACGACCAGTGCAGCTGTGCCCTTAGGGCGAGAGGGTTTGCAATCATTTCCAACCAGAGCTTTTTTGCCCGTCACAGTCGATGAAATCTCATTTTGTCAAGCGCATGTGGAACGGCGATATAATATTTTTTCTGCCATTCTTGCAATCCGACCAAATAATTGCTCTAACGTGACGTCTGTCTTGCCACAGAATCTGTAACCGCACAGGCAACGGATCCAGCCTTATGTGGACGCCCAGTTAAGTGACGGACTAACTTCTTTAGCATTGATTTTGCCAGCATTTTTCTCTAACGCTTGGTTTGTTGAGCTGCATAGATGTAGCTAGTATTTTTAGAAATTTATTATTATCGTTATTATTATTATTATTTTGTGTCTGTTTCTATCTCTCTTTTTCCCATATCTCTCTTTTATATCCTGCTATTTGAGTTATTTTCTGGCGCCATGCTCTCGAGGGCTGCTAAGTTAGCGCCGCTGACCGTCAAGTAATGGGCAAGACTAGTGAGTGACTGCTCTTTTTTTTACCTTTACTTTGGCGAACCGTGCAGCTCTGATGTATGCCAGCATCTTTGGAAACGTTTCGGCCATCATCCAGAGGTTGTATTCAGGCACGGCCAGGTATCACACGCAGATGCTCAGGGTGCGCGAGTTCATCCGCTTCCACCAAATACCCAATCCTCTACGCCAGCGCTTGGAGGAGTACTTCCAGGTTAGTAAATGTGCTTCATCAAGTCGCAATTAAAGACACTGAATTTTGTGTGGATTTACACTGAACAGTTCAAATTAAAATTGTGTAAAGTGTACTCCAGAAGAAAGTAACTTGCACGAATCAATGCAGAAAATTCTTTGAGTGGTGCGAGTATATTCGTAGCTCTTCGCTTTAAGTCGATATGCACGCAACAGTGAATATACGGAAGGGCGACCCTGGGAGTGAGATTGTGCAGTTCAGTTAATTGGAAAATCGCGCTTAAATTTAAAGCCATGGTGAGAGCGTACGGGCGGGCATTAAGCGAAATCCTTCTGAAAATGGTTCTGAATAGTGAATAAAGCAGTTTGTATATTCGTCTAAATCAGTGGTTCCCTCTAAATGGCCTGATTGCTGTGTAAACATACATGGCTCATTACAAACAATTTTCAACGTTTGAGAGTGTAAAGCTCGTGCTTTAAGGGCTTCTTGAAGCGGTGTTTCCAATATTGTGCGTAATGAAATTATGAGCTGTTCATAAGGGTGCAAGTAAAGGTTTAATTAAACTGCGCAATTAAGGACATTTTCGCGCGACGAGTACAAAGGGAAGTTAATTATAAACAAGGCGCTTTATTTGCGTCCTCTCAGAACTTTTGCTTGGAGAAGTTAGGGCGTGAAAATAATGCATACTTACACAAAATGTGATACAATTAGTTTATACGCGGAATGTTAATATTACTAGAGCGTGAAAATGTATCATATGCATGTTCTGTGTCACGCAGAGTTAGATTATTTAACTTCTTTAGTCTTGGAGTAATTTTAATTCATAAGTGATGTTCTCAAGTACGTGTAAATGACTTATGAGCTGTTTCAGCATCAAAAAAGGAAAATTATATTTTAAAACGCTGCACGGTTACTGTAGAACCAAAAATGTCGAAATAGTTAACTAACGTATCAATGAATATTTAGCTATGAAGTGTAAAGAAATGTAATGCTTGTCAAAATTCGAATCATTGCCTCAGTCTAAAAAGCAGCACACGATTGTGTCAATGCTTCGTTGCCCTTTATAGGTCACCTACAGAACTGTTTTGCATAACGCACTCGTTGTATACTATAGAAGCCATTAAACTCCACGTGCATAATCAGGTTAAACACTCAAATCTCTGCAACTGTAGGTCAGATTGTGGATTGCATAACTCACAGTCAGAGCAGTTATATAACTCTGAGGACTTAAAAGGCAGAACGATCAAAATCACATCGGGATGAGAGTTTGAATGGTGGTTTATGGGAGCCCCCCAATATTTATCTGTAGAAGGCTGCAATTAAGCCGACTTGAGCAATTAAGCTTCCAGACCTATACAAAACCTTGACCAAAATGTGCCTCTGATCGTTCTAGACTTCCTCGCCATGTATGTAAGGGTTGTTGGCGGAGGTGGTGCGGTTTAATTAATTTCTGCTCCTTGTTCCGACAGCACGCGTGGACTTACACGAACGGGATCGACATGAACGCGGTGCTGAAGGGCTTCCCGGAGTGCCTGCAGGCTGACATCTGCCTGCACCTGAACCGCAACTTGCTCAACAACTGTGCAGCCTTTGAAGGGGCCACTCCCGGTTGCCTAAGGGCGCTTTCCATGAAGTTCCGCACCACGCACGCTCCCCCGGGTGACACTCTGGCGCACCGTGGGGACGTCCTCACCGCGCTCTACTTCATCTCCAGGGGCTCCATCGAGATTCTTAAGGAGGATATTGTCATGGCCATCCTCGGTGAGTTCGAGCCTTTTCATATCCTCAAGAGGCCACTTGCTAATAATGATTGCACCTGCAGGAAAGGAGGACATCTTTGGAGAGAATCCGTGTGCCTACCCGACCGTGGGCAAGTCCTCGTGCAACGTACGTGCCTTGACCTACTGCGACCTTCACAAGATCCTTCGCGACGACCTTCTGGACGTGCTGGCCATGTACCCAGAGTTCGCCGACGCCTTCAGCAATAACTTGGAGATCACGTTCAACCTGCGCGACGAAGATCTGGGCGCCCTGGACCCACACGAGGTCCGGAATAAGCCTCCCAGCAGGTCGTCCTCCGTGGACGAGTTCGACGTGCGCCTCAAGGCCTTCCGGCTGCCCCGTCAGGTGTACCCTGCCAGTGGGGGAGGCAGAAGCAGCAGGACTGGCAGGGGCAGCGGCGGGGCAGGAGGAGGAGGAGGACGAGGAGGAGGAGGAGGAGGAGGGACAGGTGGCGGGGGAGACAGTGAGCAACCAGAGATCAAAAACCACAGGCCTCACAGGCACCACCACCACCACAACCATAGGCATAGAAACAGTAAGGACCACAACCACGTGCAGCGCCAGGGTTCCGCTGCGTCTTCCGTCTCTTCGACGTCCGCATCAGACTTGTAAGTATATACTGTTCAATGTGCGGTCGTTGTGGTTGGAACCAACCAGGACGACCTTCAGGTTGGTCCACACGGGCATTGTCATTGCGGTTTCATTAGGAGAAATTGTCCTGTGGTTGCAACTCGTATCAACAACTTGAACAGCGGTCAACGACCGAGTCGCGTCCAAAAGACAGGCCAACAGATGCCAGTGTGGACCTAGAGGTGTCATTGTGGTCGGAAGCCACTAATCAGGGCGATGCATGCGACGATAAGGGCGGGTGCGGCTCCTAGCCCATTAGCGGATCCCAAGCACAATGACCCAAAGGCAATGAGGACCTTGTGAACCTGCAAAATATTGAACCCTTGTCGATTCCTTTTGTCAGCGAGGAGTCCGGACACGGCATCCTGGAGTTCTCGCCGGACAAAGCGGGACTGGACGTGACTCCGCTCAATTTGGACTTTGGTGGAGGAGACAGCAAGGACGCCAGGGGCAGGCCCGGAGCCTTCAACTCCATCACGGGTACGATGATTGCACGCAGGGGTGGCCCATCACACACCGTCCTGCATTCGCGGCCTGCACTTACCTAGATGGGTTTATTACAAGTACACGCGTAATTTGCCTCGTGTGTGGGGATCATCAAATTCAAAACCCCACCACATTGCGTGTTTCCGCAGGGTGTCGAGCCCTGTGTTTAGAGGTTGCTGGGTCCAAGGCACACCCCTCATTTGAATGTGCTTTTACTCGACTGTAGTGCATAGTTAGTCCGTTTTACTCAACTGGTTGGCAGCGAAGGTCGGTAAGTAGTACGTGTGACATCGGAACACTATAGTGCACATCTCTGAGGTCAGCCAGAAGCCGTCGTTTGGCTGACTGAGAGCAGGAGGGGGTGAGTGCCTCACACTGACCTGGCACTTCCTGGATCGAGTACAGGATGATGCCGGGCCTTTAACCTATAAATGCACTGTTGTTAACAAATCCATCCGTCTCTCTGCCCCCCCTCTCACACCAGCACCCTCTTTACACTCTTGCACCCTACTAACTAACCATCGGCTTCTATAACCACCCTCGCAGGCATGCTTTCCAACCTGAAGCGGAGCCTCACTGACCTGCGTTTGCACAAAAGCGAACCGAGGACTCTTGTGAAATACGAGAAGGCGCCGGGTAAGAAGAGCACATGCAATGCATGTCATACTGTTATCATATAATACTGTATATACTATACGTGGATGCGTGCTTTCTCTGTCTCTTTCTCTCTCTCTGTTCATTTTTCTTCCACTTTACACCTTGTTTCTTTTGCCCCCCTTGCTCCTTCTGACGCTGCCGCTTCTCCTCCTCCTGTGTGCAAGTGATGGGTGGGCCATTCCCCAAGACTTCTCTCCTCCGGATCGATGTCTGCCTGCACTTCCTTGCTGGGGTCATTATCGGACCAGACTGATTAACGTCGCATCCTAGTTGTCGTGGGCTGTCTTTCGGAGCAGGCACTCTCAGTATACAAGTATACGCAGGGCTGCACAACACGCGTGCATTTCAACACGGGATTCACGATTGGCTGCGGCACGTTTGAAACGCCTCATTTTTTGTCGATGTACGTGCATCGTGCATCTGTGTCCAGCTTTTCCTTTTTGCATACTCGTGTATACAATTTGCTTGTTCGGTGTCGTGTTTCCTCACGTAACAGGGTCATGTTGGAATGAATGCGCCCTTTTTTCGCCTTCTTCGCTGTGTACATATCACGTAACAATGCACACCACACTCACACACACAAAGGGCGGGTGTGTGTATATCCATGGCATACTCGTAGCATGCATGCCAACCACGGGATCAGGTATACAAGGAAACTGAACAACACAACACTCTGCATCTACTCACAGTCAGTGTACACGATTCTCATTATACGCTGCCCACCTGATTGGAAGAAAAACACCTACAGACAGTTGGGCCAAAATGCATGTGCCCATACATAACTTGCATGCACTAGTTCCACGACCCAGAGACTGGGCAGCCTGTAGAGCAGGAAAAAAGAAGGCTGGGCGCTGTACACTGTGACGATGTTGTGTCCTCTGATAGAGCAGAGTGTTGTTGTAGAGCAGAGAGTGTAGCCTGTCATAGGCCCCCCTGTTGTTATTACGTATGTCCGTGAGTACATCTTTGTAGCAGCAGCTACAGTACGGTAGTACCGTGCTGCGTTATATAGTGAGGGCATGGGCAGTACGTGTTCGCTCCTCCCCCTCCTCTGGTGGATTAGGAATGAGGGTGAGCAGGAGCAACGGGGTGCTGGTCGGACAGATGAGCCATCACCAGCACCAGCACCACTACCGCCAGCACGGAACCCCCGCCACCTGCTACTCCTCTGCGGCTGCTGGCGGTGCAGCAGCAGGCTCCTCCTTCGCCGTCTCTGCTTCTTCCTCTTCAACCTCACGCTCGCTCAGCTTCGGCAGCTGCCCCAGCACCTTGACCGGTTCACGGGGTCGTCTACGCGACAAGGACCCTCTGCTGGCACACGCGCACCCAAGTAGGCCTTCCTTTGCACCTACACACACACACTCCCTAAATGCCTCACCGCACCAACCTCTGCACCACCCTTCCCTCCTTCCTTACATTCCTTCCGTATGGATGTACGTGACCATGTTCGTCCGTGTACCAGTGTACATAAATCTACACTTGTACTTGCTGTCTGTCATGTCTTGGATGTGTGATGTCGGTGTGCAGGCGACGATCAGTCAGAGGCTAATAGGCATTGTGTGTAATAGTGCCAACGCACTGAGCAGGTACCAAGTGCTGGTTGGCGTCAATGGAATCCGATATTAGATGGTGCTGCCCTGTCGACGCTTCTGACAGGTGGTTTGTTGGTCGTGTTTCAGTTGCGGGAAGCGAGGAGGCGGTGTCAGGGAGGGGTCACCGTCCGCGGGATTCTCCGAGCGCCGCGAGCACCGCAGCAGCTGTGGCGGCCACCTCGGCCTCCGCCGCCGCCCCCGCCTTCTTCAGCGCACCGTCCACTCTGTCCACCGCCGCCACCAGCCCTCCCCCTCTCCCGCCCCACCTCCCTTTCTCCGCCTCCCAGTCGCAGATCGCTTCGCTGGGCAGCCGAATAGACCACCTCGGCAAGCAGTTCAACGACCTGGAGAGGCGGATCTCGGCCGACCTGGCCTCCATCCTCACCCTTCTCCAGCACCAGCAGCAACCTCCTCCACACGGACACCTGCAGCAGCAACATCCGCACATCCCTTACAGCAGGTCAGCTGCAGCAGGCCTCTCCTCCGCCACGGTGAGTGTGCAGCATATAGCAGTGGAGCTGCAGGAACTGATGATGTCTGCGAATTAGCAGCCATGCGAGCTGAGTCCGGGGCGCAGGTGGGGCAGCGGCGGAGGGGGCGGTCGGCCACCGTTGCAACGCTCAACCCCGCTGATCCCAGCCGGAGGCCTGCCTGGTCACCGGGGCAGCGTGAGCCCCAGCGACATCCAACCCTCGGCCTCTTCCCCGGCTCCATCACTGCCCTCGGGCGCCTCCAGGCCGACCCCCCAGTCCTCGGAGGAAGGCCCCTGCTCTGCCCCGCTTATGCCCCCTGTGGCCCCCTTGGCTCCCCCGGCCCTCCCGCCACGGAGTGCCTCCCAGCCCAACGACCTGAGGGAAGCCACCACCTCTGGGGCAGTAGGGGCCATGGGCTCCTCCTCGTCCGCCTCACCCTGGCCCAGGAGAGAGGACTCCAGGGGGAGCGAGACCGACGCCTGGGAGTTCCAGTCTGCTGCTGAGGCGCCCATTGCCAGGCTCGACTCCCTCGACGAGCTGGACCACACGCAGGTCAGTGTTCACACGTCTTGCACGGACACCTGAATTGTCAACAGAAACAGTCTTTCTGATTAAATGTCACGTCTGGAAGAAACAATGAGTATGTGAATCTGCTGTTAATCATAACCAAATCGCCAAAATCAACTAGAGCTGATTTGTCTTAGAAGTTCGCAAGATACCCTATAGGTCGAGAGAAAGTGCGCACATATTGCGCCATCCTGTTTAATTAATCAGGTCCAGACACCTAATCAATGTGTGGTTTCCCTTTCGTGGTGACATGATTCACCCAGTAAGCCTTCCGTTGCAAGGAGTGAGATTATCATGATGAGTATCAATGGATGTGTCACAAGCCCTGCAGGTAACAGACCTAATCTCACAGTGATCATCCGCTGGCGTGCACTACATTATGTGAAAACTGCAATGGCGCTTATCAAAGGGCTAGTTCCGCATTAAATTTGTCTTCACACACTGTTGCATGATATGAAACTTTGAGTAAAGAGAAATGTGTAGTCATCCTCTTTTTTTGGTGGTGCAAATGTAACTTGTCACGTGTGACATGACTGGTGATAAGATTACCCAGGTTATAGTGTCCAATTTTTTTTTCCACTTCAGAGTAGCAGACTTAGGCGCTGAGTGTGCAGGTTGTGAGCTCCCAAGGTGGAGCCCCACCAGGTTTTGTACCTATATCAATGAGTAGGTATGCCATCACCAGGTTCAAACTAACCCACTAAAACTGCCAGCTATGAAATATGACAGCCTGATTGATACCCATAATAATGTTCTAACATGACACTAATGATTTGACCACACCTGTAACCACAAATGTCCACACAGTGTATTTATAGCCTGCCATTAACTGTTGCAACCGACCGCAAATAACGCACTAATTTCGAGTTACATGTGATTCATGACACTAAAATATGATCTCTATACTAATGAAACCTTGCTCATAATATATACTGTTGATTGACTCTAAGATCATTGTGACTTTTTCCAGGACCATTCCAAGAGTCCGTCTCCGTCAGTGTCGCACCTGTCCGACTCAAAGTCCTCTGACGTGTGAGTAGAAGAAGACGAAGATTTAAGAAGAAGAAGCACGTGCTGTTTGCCCACCTCAAAAATGACGCTGTACAGAACTCGAGCCGCCTTTTTAAGAACGAAGAAGATTTTAGTCATATTTTTTCAGCACTCAGGTTCCTCTCTTTCATTGAATCCATAAAACATAATAATTGATTCATTCATTCGCGCATAAAACTCACCCTTCCCCCCACCCACGGAGTCATTATTCACACATTCATTCGGTTTGGCGTTTGTTCGTTCACGCATCACGTTTGTCGTAAGAAAACCATATCCCATTTGGTACTTATTAAAAATGCCTGATCGTACTCCTCCAGCTTCCCCCACCCACTTCTCGCCTCCCTTACCCACCCAGAAAAGAAAAAAAAATGCTTACGTTTTTTGAGAGAAACAGTTTGTGGCCCGTGTTTGCTACTCGTCCTCGTCGTCGTTTGTCGTCGTCACCCTTCCCTTGGTTGGTTTTGTGGACGCGCCCAAGAGACGCTTTTTTGAACGCAGGCACTTTGACCTTTGATCCATCCTGTTGAACCCCACCCAACCCCCTTGCACCCCCCCCCCCCAATAACCCTACCCTCTCCCTCCTTCACTAACCCCCCCTCCCCCTTTTGCACTCTTAGCTAGAAATATCTAACTACATACCTAAGTCTTGACTCTTGGCAGGTGAGACAACGAATCTCCAGTCTGTTTTTCTCCTATTCGATACGGACTCGACTGGTTTTTGCTGTACGTGTGTCTCCCCATTTCCTTCCCTCACTAACCACCCCACATTTTCCTCGCCTTCCCCCCCAATGTACGTCTCTCTCTTCTTTCGAGGGGCTGAATCATTGACTGTCTCAAAGTAGATTGAAAAAAAAAAAATCTTTAACCGTTGTTGTATGCTCAACTGCAGTGTTACATTCCAAGACGACTGAGTGCTTGCTCACTCCATTGCTATTATTGCCTGCTCCTTATTGTTGCAAACTTGTCTTAATTTTTCGGCCCCACAGAGAGACGTATCTCGCATCCGCCCCGCCTCCTTGCCAAGCCCATCCAGCCCTGCAGTACAATATAGCATTAGTATACTGTACTGTATTTTTAACAGAAAAAAACACGTAATTAATAGTATACGTCCACGGAGCCTGCTTCAATCGACTCGCCTTTTTAAAAAATGCTATGTGTTAACTTCCGGGAGCGTGCTATGCTATTGAAGCGTTATAGCCGATCAGAAGATGGGGACAATCATAGTTAAATTGACTTTAATTGTGATTGTCTCAATCTTTTTTTGTCGGGTATAGAGAGTACAGAGGGTGGCGGCAATAATAGAGTTTTTAAAAAAGAAGAAAAAAGAGAGTTCTGGTGTTTGCCATTCAGCAGGCTCTTTCAAGGGCTTATTTTGTGACCCGGGGCAGACAGATATATAAAAACAACACTAATCGACCAACCAACCAACTACTCTTCTTGTTTCGTTTCCTCCTTCTGGCTCGTAACCCCGTCCAGTGTCCACAAACGTCTTCATTCCCTCCTTCCCCCTCCCTTATATTCTCTCTCTCTCCCCTCGCTATCTTTCTCTCTCAAACACACCCATTTCCTTTATCCTTTATCCACCCCACACATTCACCCACCCACACCCTCCAACCAACCACCCACCATTCCCCGGCGGCCTGTCCCAACTTGACCCTTTAGAGCAAGTTGACAGTGAGATGGACCTTCGACATAGTTCTCTAGTTCAGAGGGAAATAATAATAAGGTGCTTTCATTTTTGTAAAATACGAATAATAATAACGATATTAATGATGACATTATTAATACTATTAAAGAAGATGGTAAATATTATCCCGGAAGGTGCTTTCAGCGAGTGAGTCAAGAGTGCATGGCCTCTACTTGTACAGAGTTCTTTGAAAGTTATTAAATTTATTGCTTATGATGAGTTGCCTATGAGTATTCGATTCATTTATTCACGACAAATCCCAACCTACAGTATATATACGCATTTATTAGTAATTGCACACTAACTTATCCAAGCAGCTCCAGCGTAACAACATCTTGTGATGATGGTGGTGGTGTACTGCAGACGGAATACTTTGGGAACATACGCAGTTTCTTATTCTTTTTTGTTTCGTTTTTGACGAGTGTGAGAGTATATAGATGCTCTTCGTGTGTGGGAATCTATTGTTTTCTTTTAGTGGGCAATCCCCTTTTTAGGCATTTTGTAGCAGGTAGGGTGGCCATTTCCAAATCTTCAGAAAGAAGGACGGCACAGCTG
>KZ538689.1:0-38109 GCA_000934665.2 Catajapyx aquilonaris
TACCAAGTATCGGGATCATTTTCATTTATTGCTAATATTGCTTAAAGTAGCAATTTTTGTGTAGCTTGTTGCAAACCCAATCCATGTACCCAATTACTCCCGGTGGTCTAATGTAGCACTTGCTACTTAAGGCCCGGTTCACACGTGGCCACTTTTGGAAATACACAGGATTGAATGAGAGCATTCACACATGGCCACTGGCTGTGGCCAGTTGCTGCCACTAAAAGTGGCAACGTGTGAACCAGGCCTAAAAGGTCATGTGGATCTCTCACAAGCTACAAAAAACAACAACAGCCAGGCTTGAAATTACCTTTAACTACAAAGCAACCAGCATACTCGGAACACCCTCATGTTGCAAAACAAGTGTGAGAAAAAAAATTCTTAATCACTCTAAAAAAGCAGTTGGAGTTATGCCACTTATGAATTCAGTGCTACAGTACATATTCTGTAAA
Organism: Catajapyx aquilonaris; assembly: GCA_000934665.2. Classification (NCBI taxonomy): domain Eukaryota; kingdom Metazoa; phylum Arthropoda; class Diplura; order Dicellurata; family Japygidae; genus Catajapyx; species Catajapyx aquilonaris. Next base: position 453 of record KZ538689.1, read on the forward strand.
ACTAACTTTGGCCTTCTTTTCAATGTACCCCCTGCAGTTGGCTGCACCACAGAGGCATCGCTTCTTCTCTTTTGTAAAGGTATGAAGGTTGTAATCAAACGTGATCTCTGATCCGGCTGGTATGTCCTTGATGGCAAAGAGTCCAACTCGGAATTGTCTACAGACAGTCCACTTCTGGGTTTCGCAATTGGGATCGCAGCTGTGATTCATGAAACGGGCCAAATTGCCTCGGTGGCCTGCATCCAAAATGTCATCTTTATCAAATTCCATGAAGTAGTACTCAGAGTCACCATCCATGTGGCCCTTTCGAAGTAGCATTTCTTCCTTGGATATAACTTCACCAACATACTCAATCACGAATTCCCCTGGAATGCAAAGAGATGCATGATGTACTGTGCAGCTTCATGCAGGACATAGTATATGCACATACAGTAATGCATGGGTGAGCCCGGGAAATCGTAACACATGGATAATAATCCCAAAATGGTCCTAGATAACGTAAAAATGAGTTATTTCGAGGTTTTAATGAACAAATCTGTACATATAGTGTATGCTGCTTTAAATCAAGTTTAATCAAAATAATTAAATTTAATCCATTTTTTAGTTTGTCTTCAGGAAAAAGTATGTTAGATTTCTTTGCTTGCAAGACATATTGAGATTCTTTTGGACTCTTTGCCTTTGGTTCAGTGCATCCCAATCTTTCCCATTGGCAACCCCAGAAAATCATCGCGTAAAATTCGAGTCCCCTTATTTCCAATTGAACCCCCCCCCCTCCCCCCAGTCCTCCCATATGCGCACATTTTAAATCCCCAACATGAAAAGGTGGGTAAAAAGTGAAATGAAAACAAATGATAACTGGGTCATTCTAGGTCAATCCTGTAAATGGTGGTGGCTTGACCCCTTCCGATTTAATTGTAAAAAATCAGGTAGGTAGGGACCCGTACCTTGTTGTGAAATCCTAAATTTGCGGTTGCTGGAGTCATCTCTCACGGAGATATGACAATGGAAAGTTTAACAATGACGTCCATATAAAGTATTTTGAAGTGTTCTCCCAACACCAACATGTTATATATCAAAAGGACCGAAGCAGGTTGGCATAGTGGATAAGGCGTCCGACTGCTAATCGGGAGGTCCTGGGTTCGAATCCCGGGGCCGGCAACTCTGACCGTTGTTTTCTGTGGTTTCCCACGGTCCTTCCAGAATAATTCCGGAGTTGTTTCCGTAATTAACAGGCCACAGCCGAGGTTCAGGCTGAGGCCCAGGCGTTGATAAATATGTTCACTTATCTACTTTCAGTCTGTGGTTCTAGGCCTGGTCAAGCGTCTGTGGTCTCAAAGATTAGAGAATAGAAGAGAGCGGAAGAGAGCCTATTCACTTTTTTTTGGGTGGTCGCCCTAATGTCGATCGTCGCGCGCTCTGTCGGCAGATTTCTAAGCTGATTTCCCCTTCGAGACGGGCTTCAAGAATAAGCAGCTATTTTGGCCCAAGTGGAGGCACCGCTGTACCTGCACCGTGGTTTATATATACTTTGGTCCTAATTCCGACCACCATGCCATCTCCTTGGTAACGTGTTGCACATTCCCGGTGACAATGGTAAAATGTCACTAAGATGGAATATATTGGTGTGCTGGCAGCACAGATGCGAACATCTGTGCATCGTGCAACCTTTGACACCAGTTTGTTTTTAAACGCATGTGGATTGTAGCGCATGCTATTATTATTATTATTAATAATAATAATAATAATAATAATAATAATAATTTGTACCCCGTGCTAGAGCCATGGGCCCTCTGAGGAGGGTGGGATACCACCATTTTTTTTTAAATATCTGGAACTCTTACTTTTGTTGTTACTTCTCTTATATGGGGATGGGATAGGGACGGAAGGAAGCGGCTGTGGCCTATAATTACGGACACTACCCCGGAAATTTCCTGGTGAGACCATGGGAAACCACAGAAAGCTATGGTCAGGGTCGGCGGCCCCCGGGATTCGAACCCAGACCTCCTGATTAGCAGTCGGATACCATATCCCCTCCGCTACCACTGCTTCGGTAGCGCATGCTATTATTGGCCATAATTTCCCAGCAATTAAGCTATGCTATTCAATAATCTCTTTTAGGCTATGCCCACACAACACAAGGACGTACCTAGGACGTCCCAGGGATGACACATTGGGATAAAGGGACGTCCACGGGTGGTCCAAGATCCGGATGTGGAGGTCCCTGGGACGGTCCAGGGATCACGAATTAGAAAAGTTTCGATGCCCCTGAAATGTCACTGGAAAGTCCCTGGGATGGCCCAAAGGACGTCTCCCGCATCACATAGGGACCAGATTGTGACATCCTGTGTACGTCTCGTGAACTTCCACGGGATGACATGTGCATTGATTTGCCACTGCCCCCAGGTGATTTATTGGAGTGAATTCCAAATAATTATGTCTCGTACGTGACATAGTCATTTGAAATGGATTCCAAAGTTTGAATTTTTTTAAAGCACAGCACTCTATAAGGAAGCCTGCCTTTATATCCAGCTATGAAAGGTGTTCAAAACTTGTAAAAAACTGTCACTATTACACTTACATGTTCCTCGTTGTTTTGTTGTAAAAAAAAAATCTCCGTTATGGACATTTATCTACTCTTAGATTCAAGGATTCAATTGTCACAATCAGGGTTGGCAATAATCAATGATTATTTTAAAATAATCAAATAATCGGATTATTTTGATAACAATCGGATTATTTTGATAATAATGTTATTATTTGTAGTACAGCACTTTATTTCATTTCCTGATAAAAAAAAACCCACCTGCTATTTGAAGAAAATCAAGAAATGTATGTCAGTATTGTCAAACATGTTACATTCCAAGGAAAGTGCATTATACAATATACAGTCAATCCTCGTTTAAGGGGGCGCATTAGTAAAAATACGGTAGGCACATTTTTGAGGGAATTATATATTTTGTGGCGAAACGGACCGTTAATCGGAAAAATCACGACGAAGGTGCCCTGCGCAAAGGTTTGGCCTTTACTATGGCACCATACTCGATATGATTGCATAAAAATTGTGGACATACGGGCGCAGAAGCGTTCCCAACTTTGTCGCGTTCCTGCCGCCATGTTATTCAAATGGGCTTTTGGGGAACGCCATTTTCCTTTCACGTCAACTCGATGAAAAGGTCACTTCTAGGCCGAAAATGGTAAAATGACGACGAAGGTGCCCTGCGCCAGATCATGTCCTATTTTTTGGTGTAATTTTTGTGTCCATTGCTCCCTTTTTGCGGCCGTATGGCCGCAGAAGCGCGCAGAAGTGTAGACATGTCGAATCCCCATATGCTGTCCATGCATACGTGAGTTTGTTCACGTGGTCGCCAAGGGCTCGCATTGTTACCGATTGTTACCGTATTTTTTTACTAATGCGCCCCCTTAAGGTGGAAATGAAGCGACTTGCTAATCAAATGAGAGTCTAGAATTGGAATGTTAATAAGAAGGGCTAAAATCAGGAAAACATACGCAACCGATGCAGCAGTAAATGCTGTTCAATCCTATGCATTCTATTCGAATCTGCGTTTTAAACTCGATTTAATATGGGCCTATTACCGGCTGCAAGTTCTTGTGCGCAGGCGCTATTTTCACGACTGCCAACTTAAACATGGTATTTGGAGGTGTGCTTAATATTTGTTATTTTTGATGGAAATCGATTTTATTCGGTCGTAATTACCAGGTCCCAATTTGTCATGGCATTTTTAAAAGTTTAGTTCCGAAAGGGGAGCCTGTAGCTCTTCATTTGTGCCGGATTTGGAACACGTTCAGTTGGTACGCGTGTGACAGATAGAAGCGACAACGCAGCAAAGGTCCAGGCCAATTATCGCGTAGCAGTATGTGACGTCATTGCCGGGTGGATTCGAATCATTCGATTATTATATTATAATTATAACTATATAAACTAATAAAACGGTTCTGACGTCTGACAAACACCCCCGCCAAACGAAAATCCTGTGTGAGCCATTGTAAAAACCATGGTGGAAAAACCATCATACTAACTTGTACTCATATTTCGCGGTCGTATGCAACCGTATCTCGCTACCGTAAACAACGCTGCGTTGCCACTGCCTCACTCGAGTGGAGCACTGTGACGTCACTGGATCATTTTCGGATCGTTTTTCCGCAATACAAATTGAAAGAGCACGGTGAGGTAGGTTTTTCTTTTTGCGGTTGCGATCAGTATATAATTCCCGACATATCCCACATTAAATTTTAAGATTCTCATTTACTTATGATTTTTTTGTGGACTATTGAAAATTCGGCCATAAGGCTCCATGTTAAATCGCGAACTTCTGAGCCCTCCAGTTCGCTAATTTGCACGGTGACGTGTATTTTTCTTTGCGCCATTGATAAGAGGACACAAAACTGCGTAACATATGTTTTTTTCATAAAATTCTCATTAAGTGACTCTAGCTTCATTTCCACCTTAACACGGATTCCGCTTACTTGGGAGCGACTAGCCGACTACACTATTCAGTAGTATACCTGTGTACATACCTGTAAGTCTGTAACACTTACAGTATTATTGTACACTTCCGTTTTACGCAGAAAGCAGTGCCTGATGTACTACCTCTATTATTATTATTATTATTATTATTATTATTATTATTATTATTATTGATTATAATCAAGCTTTTCCATTATTAATCAGTTGATTATAATCAAGCTTTTCCATTATTAATAAGTTGATTATAATCAAGCTTTTCCATTATTAATCAGTTGATTATAATCAAGCTTTTCCATTATTAATCAGTTGATTATAATCAAGATTTTCCATTATTAATCAGTTGATTATAATCATGCCAACCCTGGTCACAATCGAGTCAAACCCTTCTTTAGGTGCATCTGGTAGACGGATATCAGGAAATTGAGCCTTTCTGTACATGTGGCCTAATTCTCTCGACCCTTCGGCTGGGAAATGAGAAAATTTTCCGTACTCACCAACATGAACTTTAACTTAGGGAGACTGAAATGCATCAATATCCCATGGTAAGGCACCGCATGCACTTCGACTTATGGAAGTTCAACTTATTTTACTGTAGTTGCATATGTACTAACCTTACCCAAATCCCATAGTTTACGCGCGCCCCCAAAAAGTGGAGGGGTGGGGTAGTAAACAAAATGTGACAAAAAATCCCAGTGAAGATTACATGGACTTTAGAATTGATAATGATGAAGAGTAACAATGGAGCTAGGATGGCACCAGAGTTAAAGATAATTTGACAGTTAACAACTGAAAAAAATATGATTACACTTTGGACAGTGAATTTCGGTGGGGTCTGGTAATAATTGCTGTCACTACATTAATTTGTTACATATCAGGAGATTTATTTTAATGACGAACCTGAGGGGCCACACAAAGCCAAAGACTGAATTGAAATTACTTACAAAAAATTTGTCGCTGAATTAAAAATGTCGATATATCGTTTAAGTTTTTAGAATTTGCTACCCCTTTGTTGAACTACATTTAACATTGTTATTTATTAATAAAATAAAATGTGATGACATTGTGTATTTAGACCTCAGTGCAATGTGCTACGATAAAAAATTTCAATTGAATGAATGTGAAATGGCTTTTTAAATCCCTGCACCCAAAAATGCACAGAAAATTCGACATTTGCAAGCCATGATAAACATTTGAAAAATCTGTGGTGGATTTTTTGTAATTAATTTTAATGCTGTCTTCAGCGGGCGACACGGTGGCCGAGTGGTTAGCGCCACAGCCTTCCACCTCTAAGGTCCCGAATTCGATCCCCGGGTCGGATGGAGGATACTTATGTGAATAGTTTCGATGGGTTCTCTCCGTGTTCGCGTGGGTTTTCTCCCGTTTCCTCCCACTATCAAAATCCATCACATTTCAGGCAAATGATTAAAGTCGGTTATTCAAAAGATGATCCCCAAGGAGGCCCAAGGGGCCTATCACGGGGTATCCATTAATGCTGTCTTCAGGTTTGTGTGGCCCCTCAGGTTCATTATTAAAAGAGCATTTCGGTGTCCGGCCGTTTCATTAAAACATCAATTCTGCAGAAAGAATGGTTTGAAAAGCAATATACTGCAGAATGGACGGTTTAAAACGTCCAGACTGCAGAATGGATGGTTGGACAAGGAGCATTCTGCAGTATGGACGTTTTTTTCGCCCTATTGCCGTTTTCGGGGTTTGAGCCTAACAGACACATTATCAAGTATCAAACATTTTTGACCACTCCCCGAGGGCATAGGTCAAAGAATTTTTTCTAACATATAGACCCACAAGTCTGCTTTATTTTACACTAGGTGTGTCACTGCTCTTCCAAGAGGAATGTTCTAATGGTAAAGAAAAGCACAGTCTCCTTTGGAAGTAGCAATGAGACAGAAATTACGTCGCACTTAAAAATTGCTGAAACACATGTCACTTGTAGAGTATTAAAATTGCACTTTTCAAAAGTGACAATCATGTTAGTCACTGCTATCGGGATATCGAGCTTTGGCCCATCGTTAATTAGAATCTTATTTCAGGCATTTCTTGAGACATTTCTGCTCTTTTTGCATTTTATATGGATGGACATCCATCAAAGGAAGGAAAGAATGCCATAAAAGCGTTTCCGTAAAAATTGACAGATGGGCCCTTATGGCATTGTGATCTTCAATATATTGTGCTCGTTATGTTCTATTTACATGGAATTTTCCAATTGTGGCGCATCATGTCAGCACTCAATAACCTTTGGATTTAGGAGATCTTCAGATTTCAGATTAAGGATTCTCAACCTGTATAACGCTCTTCAAGGGACCAACCTAACGTAGAGTTATAAGCAAGAATTAGTTTTGTGGGAAATACAATTTAATTCACCTATTACTCAGGAAACGAATGCTTTCACTGTTATGTAGATTGCTGCCCATTAACCACATTAACATGACCTGTCCTGCCCATGTAGATCACAAAAGTATCCCTTGGCGCAAGAGTGACTAACCGAGGTCATATTAATTGTACCCATAAACTGCCTGTTCATGACATGCAACTCTTGGTGACAAGGCCCACCTCCTCACACCATCCTACAGTGGCCCTCATACTTCCAAGGTGTATGGACAAAATGCCATATTATTTATTGCTTGTTTTCAATTGCTCATTGCTCCCATACTCCCATCCTGAAGGCCGCTGTCATACTGCCAGCCTGCTTTCGAATCCCCCCTCCCTTTTCAGTACCTTTTGCAGTCATTAGCCAGTGTATAATCCGAAATCCAAATAAAAATTCCAGTCCAAGCATTTTGGATAAGGGCAATTCCACGAAAGAGCGGACATGGGGCGCGGTTCTTACATCTTGACGCAGTTGGAATCTGAGTGACTAAAACCGATAGCATGTGGACCATGGTTTCCTTAGCCATGTTAGTTTGTGACAGTATCATTCCCAACAACCCAGTATTATTCCCAGAGTATCTCAGCGTGCGCTCTGTGATATCCGTTCGGCTAATGCGCATTGCCAGCTGGTTATTCGCTGTACCGATATGTGAAAGGAAGAGAGACAGACGTCTTCATATAATTCAAGGGCACAAAATGCAACATCGATCTGTGCAATCACTTTGCAGTATGCATGAATGTGTGACCTTCCACAGCCACACCAAAAGGTATCCAAAGGTCAAAAACTGACCTAGGTCCTATTTCAGTGCATAATAAGATTATGAATTCACAGACATTTCAATTTCCAAAAATTTATGCTACTCCCAGTAAATCGCTGCAGGTTGTACGTAACGATGCCGGGTGGCACGTAACAGGTGGATATCTCAAATGTTTTCACGTTCAAAATGAGAATTCTCCCAATCTAATGGCATGATGAGGTTCCTCGCACCCTACTGCCCCACATGCACTTGAGCTTCGAAACCTGTACTGTCAGATTTCGCAGAGTTTCCCCCTAGTTGCATATACCCCAGAAACTGGTGTCCAATGACGGATTGTACGTAACGAGAGTTCTGACAATCGCACAAGCGTGGATGGCCATCGAATGAAATTTCCATGATGTCCCGCACCTTCACATTTCTGAGCTGCATCTGATTTTCATAACAGTTAATCTATTACGGCAAGTACCTAGCCGCGGTGGACTCCTAAACACCTCAATACAGCTTCTGATGGTCTGTACATAACGCGTGGAATTGCCCATAAATGATTATGAACATGTATCATACTTCTGAATAGTTACTCCAAGAAGTTGCAAAAATATACTAGTGGTCCTATTAAGCCGAATTGAAGTCATTCTGGCCTTGAAACCCAATGAATTTTATGATCCTAACTCATATTATGCATAGTTATTAGTCCTGGCATCTCTGACCACTGCATAAATAAACAGGTTTAACTCTTCCCATCCATCCAAGAACAACTGGATTAGAGAAACCTTATCGTTGAAACATACTCTCACCTTTTTGAATGTCTTCTAGAGTTTTGAGGCCCCAACCTCTGGTCTCTGTTTTGAAGGGACCCAAGCTGGGGTAACACCTCTTCTGGAACCTCCTGTTACCGCATTTTTCCTGCGCTGGACAGAGAGCACGATCACACTCTGTTAACGTCGCTCTGTTCAGGCAGTTTGAGTCCTTTCCACAAGGCGATTCAGAATTATGCTTGCATGAACAAGGACTTGATGAGGCATGATTGCCGTTGGAGTCCTTCCGATGCTTCCTGTTCTTCCCATACTGATTAATTTTTATGTGACTGTATGGGGGAGGCTTGGTTTCGTCAGGGAAGAAAGTCTTCCACACCCACTCGGAACACTCTTTGTCCCGCTGGCACCATGCATCTTTCGCTGCTTTCAGTGCAGGTTTGAAGGCACTTCCCAAGCCATGGTCAGTTGTAACCTCCTCGATGTCATCAGCATCCTGTTTGGAAATGAGAAAAAAGGAAGGGATTAATCCCACATAATAAATATATTTTGCCCATACAAACCAGCATGTAACATTTACAACTAAAAATAAAAAATTATTTACATGCCTCTATCAAACGAAAAAGTGGTTGTTAGGATGCCATTCGAAAAGGACATTATTTACGGACTCATGTGGCATTTACAAACTCAAGCACTTTGTGGTTATGTAAAGGGCAAGTCAGACAGCAGTTGAGTCAGGATGGTGGGGCATCTGCAGTCATGACTAAGAAGGAGCAAAAAACTTTTACGAAGAAGAGAAAATAGATTACGCAAAAATGTATAAATTTTATTTGGGATGTTGTTTAAGGGGATATACAGGGTGTATCAGAATCACGGGTCAAGCGAGTGCGAGGGGGTGGGGAAAAATCGTAGGTGGCGACAACCCCAGTCGGTTTCATAAAACAATTAGAAATACGGCAGTAATCAATTTATTTATTATGGCCGTATGGCGTGACGTCACATCCTACTTTCTGTTCGAATCGACTGGCAGGGACTGACAGGTGCCCTTGTTTGAAGTCCTTGAACCTGCTTGAGCAGCTTTTTAGCCTTGCGGGTTGCACTGAAAAAGGCGCTCTCCGGCAGGGTACTGAACACAGCACTGTACAGTAGTACACTACTTTGTACAGTACCCTACCGGTATAACATGAGAGCGCCTTTTTCAGTGCAACCCGCAAGGCTAAGAAGCTGCTCAAGCAGGTTCAAGGACTTCAAACAAGTGCCCTTGTCAGTCCCCGCCAGTCGATTCGAACAGAAAGTAGGATGTGACGTCACGCCATACGGCCGTAATAAATGAATTGATTACTGCCGTATTTCTAATTGTTTTATAAAACCGACCGGGGTTGTCGCCACCTACGATTTTTCCCCACCCCCTCGCACTCGCTTGACCCGTGACTCTGATACACTCTGTATAAGTAAAGATTCATGTGGCACACTCTTAACAATAGATGGTTTTGTGACTGGTGTAATGTGGCTCAGGCAGCATCATCTGTTTAGAAATGGCAGCTCCCCTTCAGGTCGAGGAGTGTGTGTATATACAGGTTGAAGGGAAACTCGCGCCCAATAGCCACTTATACAACAACAACAACAACATCACAATTCCCTATGAGGGGTAGTCAGCGATGAAGGGAGACGCAAGCTAACCCAACATATGAACTAATAAAACTCATGAGAATAAACCTAAAAACAACCTGTCCCACCCCCCACCCCTGCCCACCTCAGACATCACCTTATCCTCAGACATATTTACCTATTTACCCATTAATTAACCTACGCCATTTACACCTATCCAAACAAACAACCCTAGCCTCAGCCACGTCCATGGTCCTATTGACACAAGAACGTCTCGGCTTAACACTAGCAACACCCTTAAGACACTGACCCACCTGGTCCAACCATGTCTTCCTAGGCCTACCCTTGCCCCTCTTACCTACTACTCCACCCAAATAAACCTTCTTCACCTAAGTTGATGCCACCCCACCCCAACCCAAATTGACAAAAGGTTTTGAAATAAATTATATGCAATGGTATCGGGCAGCTACATTCAATTGGCCTGGCAGTGGTGCACCTGTCGGAATACTTCCATATTGCTTGAATATTTTACACCACTCTTAGACAAGTGACAAGATACATGCTGGATTTGAGCAGTGCCTTCATTCACGGATACATTTGGATGGGTTTTGTCCATTCCATGCCCAAAACTGAGCAACACCTCTCTCCACCTCCTCCTTGATGCCCACAGGGAGAGGGATGACCATCTGTCCAAAGCTACTGTACGACTTACTAACATTCCACCTAATGGCAAACTTTAGGAACTTATGGACGAGACATGACATGAGTTCACAACTATACATCTCAAACAGCGTCAGCATTGCATGTAAATAAATATAAATAATTGCACTTCTCTTGTTTTCATTTGATCCACCTTCACAATACTGGGACATGGAAAAAATCCCTTAAATAAATAGTCAGAAATAGAGCTCTGTCTTTGAACAATCTTATCCCTAATTAGAGGGGAGTAACAATCATATGCTGTTACGCTGGCTTTAAAAAATTCTGCTGGCGAAACTATAGCGTTTTCCCACAATGTAACGTGGTTTGTGTGGTTTAAAAAAAATTTCTTTCGCGTAAAAATAAATCGCGAATTTTGGAACCAAAATCTTGCATAAATAAACCAGATTAACTTGAATGACATCATCTTTTTGTGGTCGCTGAAAGAAGCTTTCCTAAAAAAAAGGGCATGACCTAGGCCGGCACATTTTGACATACAGAGCTGCCTCCAAACCTCATCAGGAGATTCCATCCTAAAATTAGTGCAAAAGATAATTCAATAGTTTTAAAATAAATCATGTTCCTAAATGCCAATTATTGGCGCTGCATTGCCACTCCCACCCGGCCTTTCCCAAGATGGAGGGCCCGGCGCCCGGCAGGCCTTTTGAACAGCTGTGGAGAATGCCCTCTGGTGGGGGTGGATGTTTCTCTCTGTAGCTCGGATGCCCATCCTGTGGCGTACAGTAAAACTTCTATAAGTTGAATCTCCATGGGACCGGGAAAAAACTTCCAGTTATAGAAGATTCGAGTTAGAGAAGTTTTAAAATTTTTAAGCACATAACTCCATAAGGAAACATACCTTTACATCCAGCAACGAAAGGTGTTCAAAACTTAAAAATAACTGTCACTATCATGCTTACAATGTTCCTCATTGTGTTGGTGTAAAAAAAATCTCTGTTATGGACATTTGCCTACTCTTAGACTCAAGGATTCAATTGTCACAATCGAGTCAAACGCTTCTTTCGGTGCGTCTGGTAGACGGAGATCAGGAAATTGAGCCTTTGTGTGCACGTGGCCTACTCTCGACCCTTCGGCTGGGAAATGAGAAAATTTTCCATACTCGCCAACATGAACTTCGACTTAGGGAGACTGAAAATGCATTGATATCCCATCGTAAGGCCCTGCCTGCACTTCGAGTTATGGAGAACTTCGAGTTAGGGAAGTATATTTCCTATTATTTTACATTGTGAACAACCGAGCTGAAGTTTTACTGTAATTCATTCCCTGTGCTTATGTACTGGTCTGTTCAGCAGCACCAGGGCTACAGACCCATATACTTCTTGTCATAGCAGGAGAGTGACAAAAAATTAGAATAGGTGCGAAACACACCCCCTGCGCCACCTGTTGCGTCTTTAAGAATATACATCTCCGCTTGGTTTGGCAACTTGAGGGTCCCCTAGATGGCCTCCAAATCAAGCCTAGACACTGCACTAGAGACTAGACGATGTGACTCACTAGATTAGTCACATCTCGTCCCTCAAATGACAATGCAAGCGAATTGAAATTTTATGCTCATGTTTCATTTTTGTTTCCAAAACTGACAACATATTTGAAATCTATGATTTTTGTGGTTGCTGTTATTATTATTATTATTATTATTATTATTATTATTATTATTTTCTTAACATTACCCTGTGATAAGGCGGAGCCATTTTAGGGGGGTGGGACACCACCATCAGTTTTCTCGTAACTGTGTGTCACATACTATTTTTCTTCACTCACCGGTGCAAGGAGATGTCCAGGGACACGGGTAAGGATAGGGATTTTTGAGGAGGAAACATGTGGTGCGAGTGCAAGGTCTGTAAAGGGGTCATGTGCTGTTCCCCAGGAGGTTAGGTTGCCAGACACCTCCAAGGTGCAGGTCAGAGACCCTCCTGATGCAGGTGAAAGGAAAGCTCCCCAGGCGGGGATCGAACCTGGGGCCTTTCACTCAGCCATCTACACCTCCCCTCTATGATTTATTTAATAATGGTGGGGCCCAACTTGGCCAAGGACCAATTACTTCCATTAACTTGTTAGTTGGGACAATATCTTCCTTGATATTACAGTGGGTTCCATCAGTTTTCATTACATTACAATTGAATATAACTAGCTGGGTCATTCCATGCCAAGACCGACAAGTTGGTGGCTCGACCATCTCAGAATTTGATATAAAAAATCATGTGCGTACATACCCATGAGTTGTTGCTAAAAACAAAATTACAGCCTCCCAGGTGAAAATCCCTCGGAGATATGGCAACGTCTTTCGGCAACAATTGAGCCGGACGGACAAACTCCTATTTATTTCAGGTGGAGTTATTGTTGTAACCCCATGATCATATATATCAAATGAACGGCAATGAGATGAGGAACATTGTGGTGGCAACGGGTTTAACCTAGAGTGTAAAACAAAAAGTCTAAAAAATGCGCAATTCTGTGCAAAAAGGTCACATTTCCAATGGCGACATGTCATTGTTAAACACATGCTGAGAGTGTGAAATTTAATTTATATGGTAAGTAATAATAATAATAATAATAATAATAATAATAATAATAATAATAATAATAATAATTGTTGGGTTAGTGCTCACCCAGAGGGTATTTGCACGGACCTTTATTTTAATCGAAGTATACATGGTGCCATATTCGAAGGGCCCGGGCCCACGGGCAGGATGACAGGAGGGGATGTGCAAGTGCAGTGCAATAACGGTGCTTGGTCGTTTTTGTGAACTCCCCCGGGTGGTTTAGTCTGTGGATATACCACCCGAGACGAAGCCAGAGACGACCCCAGAACTCTGCACGAGATGAAGGGGGTGTCCCCGGCTGGGATCGAACCCGGGACCTTAACATCCGTGGGCGCGCACGTTACCGCGGCGCCACTCCGTCTCCCTAATTTATATGGTAAGTACATGGTCATCTGGTCATTATTGATGTTGAAGTAATACAACACAAGTCAAGCAGTCTTGGAAATAATAAATAGTGAAATGTCCAATTTCTCGTGATTTGGTCATCTTCGAGGTCATTTTTCTTGATGTGGGGCTGGGTCGATTTTTGAGTTACGCATGCTAAACGACGCGTCCTTCCATGCTTGACATAGCGGTATAAGAACGATTCACTTACCATGATCGTGGGTTCCTCAAGGAAGGCATGTGAGGTGCATAGAAAATCCCTTATTTGGCGCTAGAGTTAAAAATTTGCTGAGGCTGAACCGATTATGTCTAGTGAATCGTTCTTATACCGCTATGTCAAGCATGGAAGGACGCGTCGTTTAGCATGCGAAACTCAAAAATCGACCCAGCCCCACATCAAGAAAAATGACCTCGAAGATGACCAAATCACGAGAAATTGGACATTTCACTATTTATTATTTCCAAGACTGCTTGACTTGTGTTGTTTTACTTCAACATCAATAATGACCAGATGACCATGTACTTACCATATAAATTTCACACTCTCAGCATGTGTTTAACAATGACATGTCGCCATTGGAAATGTGCCCTTTTTGCACAGAATTGCGCATTTTTTAGACTTTTTGTTTCACACTCTAGGTTAAACCCGTTGCCACCACAATGTTCCTCATCTCATTGCCGTTCATTTGATATATATGATCATGGGGTTACAACAATAACTCCACCTGAAATAAATAGAAAGAGTTTGTCCGTCCGGTTCAATTGTTGCCGAAAGACGTTGCCATATCTCCGAGGGATTTTCACCTGGGAGGCTGTAATTTTGTTTTTAGCAACAACTCATGGGTATGTACGCACATGATTTTTTATATCAAATTCTGAGATGGTCGAGCCACCAACTTGTCGGTTGAGTCGGTCTGAGTTTTGACTGAGTGGTCTGATTGGTCCACTCTTTCGGATCATTCTTTTCGTATGCTCCCGTCAGCTAGTGTGAACCCCCCTTTACAACGCCTTTCCCTTCAGATTCACCAGTTAAAATCAGGCCTATAGGCAATCCAATCACAATCCCATATGACATGTGCATATGTGCTATGTGCATATGTGACAATAAATAAAATGAAGAAATTAAGAATTAATAGTGATTATTATTTCTGATAGACCTAATAAATTGCCATGTAACCTTACACTTTGCCATGCAACCTGATGGGCTTGCCATTCAAACTACTGTTTTGAAAAATCTTACTCTTTGCAGCTGAAATTTAGAAGTTAATTAGTAACATATAATGTATTGCTTATTTGCTTTCTGTAATTATTTACTTATGGTGAAGGATATTTGAAAAATGATATTGGCCCAAAACTTTGGCTAAAATGGTGAACCTAACCTCGTAAAAAAAATTGCTTGGAAAATTTGCCATCCAACCTTACTTAACCTATGGCTTCCTCTTCGGATAATTAGGTTGTCACACAATATATGGCAGTGAAGTATTTTTTGTAACACAGCTGGAAGGTGGCTCCACAGTATGAATAAACGGCAACTTTAGAAAGGCGCGATTTCCTAACTATTTTAATTTAACAAAAATCTTTGCCATACAACCTGACTTGCCATCCAACCTAATTTTACCCTATGTTTGGCAACTAGGAGACGGCAGAAAAAAATTACGCATTCTTCGGTCATGCCTGATTTACTGGTTCAAAAAAGTTTTTTATTTTTGTGGATAGTAACATTAATAAATGCAGTACTGTGCATTACACGCATATGGAAAGCAGAAATCATTGTGTATAGGTTGCAAAAGTGGTGATTTGGCTATAACAGACCTTGGTTATAACAGACTTTTTTCCACGGTCCCTTGAAATCTGTTATATCTGGAGTCAACTGTATTTGGCTTTAAGACATGGGAATTTTGGAATACTCACTTCATTCTGAAATAAGAAGACTCTTCTATGGTGGACCCAGTGGAAGATACGAGATCGAAATAACCGAACTGCAATCTCTCCCGAATCATGCTCCAGAGCCATGACGGTTTCTGGAATCTCCTCGGGGGGTACAATCCTCGCCGGCCACCACATCTTTCCATCCACTGACACCCACACAACATCACCATATGCATAGAACTTCCCGCCATTACAATGGCTGCAGAAACATTCTCCTTCCACATCCTTAATGTTTAGGCACTCTTTATGAAAGGCAGCAGGGCAACCTTCACAGCATAACAAATTGCCACCATCGAAGCACTTGAAGCACCAGTCCATATTAGCATCAGATCTGACAGGCTTCTGCTTTCCATCTTCAACCACCCAAATGTGTCTTGGGCACAAAATGTGCTCCTGACTAATAGTCAGGGAACCAGCAGCCAGGCAATGAATACCTGCATGGTATGCAGTGGGACACTGGATGCATTTGATGAGTGGCTTCTCCATGTCATACCTGGTTGGGCTCACCCCACGACCATCCTCATGGCATGTATGGCATACGTGGATTGGGCACGCTCCCATAGGTCGGCTCTGGGGCCACTGTGATGGTTGCAAACAATCCTCATGATAGTACAGGCCGCACTTTGGCACTGAGCAGCGAACAGGTTTGGCATCACCTTCAATTTTCTTACAAATGAAACACTGCTCTGAGTTAGTACAACACCCTTCACACCAAGAGTTTCCTTCCTTGCTGCCTCTGGTGTCCTCCACACAAGACCGGTGTAAATGTCTCCCACACTTGCCCTTGCACTGGTGGAATTCATCCCTGCCGCCAACTGCAAAGATGACATGTGAAGGTCAGGTTATCTGTTGTTTTCAGACATAAGCACTATATCACATGAAGCTACATGTAGCCCATGTAATGTGTGAGGGTTTTTATTAAGTTATGCATATATTTTTCATTCGAATGCCAGGGCAGTTTAGACATGCATGTGAAATGCTTTCCTGACTCTTTCACTTACAAGGGAAGTGTCTGTGGGGTATCGGCCAATCAGCCCAAAAATGACACTTCAGGTAAATTGCAGGCCAGAAATTCATTGGTGAAAATAAAAAGTGCCACTAGCCAAGCGTTTTCAAGATATGAGCGACGATAGGTGCACGGCAAACCTGCGCGCAGTCGGTAGAGCGTCCGCCTCATGTTCCAAAGTCTCCCCATTCAAGTCCGCGGGAAGCGACTTCCTCCCTCCCCCCCGGTCTTGGAGCATCGTTGTCTTTTTTTCCCCAGCACCGTTTATCACCACATATCTTCCCCTTTGCAATCAACAGGAATAAAACAGCTTGTTGGGAAGTGCAGTACTTTTTTTCCTCTGCCGATGCTTACCTACTCTCTCCATGGCTTCATATACGGAAAAATGAATAGTCACAAGCTCAGTAAATAATCAATTATTCGTGTCCCTTCGTAATTATTTTTTGACCTGTACACGCGTTCATTTACAGTTCCGGTTTCATTGAGCCGTTATTGCGAGTTGACAAGGACACAAATGAGAGATGAAATATCAAAGTCAACCTGTTCGCAGTGTTGGAACATGAGGAGGACGCTCTACCGACTGATCGCAGGTTTGCCGTGCACCTATCGTCACTCATATCTCGAAAACGCTTGGCTAGTGGAACTTTTTATTTTCACCAATGAATTTCTGACCTGCGATTTACCCGAAGTGTCATTTTCGGGCCCATAGGCCATTACCCCTACAGACACTTCAATTGTTAGTCAAAACCACCCAAATATTAGTCAAATTTCTCCACGAGGCTTATCCAACAAGGCTCACAAAACTGGTGTACCAGGGATAAATGCCCTGTAAGAGGGCTATTTTTCTATCAAGTTCTGATGAGCTGTGAATGAAAAACAAGAGTGATGAAAAATAAAAAATCATACTTACAAAAGTTACCAACATTCTTATGCTTTTTTCCCACATAGTCACCATCCCAACTGAATCACTTGTCATAATTAGTCAGGATTTTTAGGCAAATGCCTATTTTGTTCCCTAACAGTTGGGATGGTTGTGTGAATAGAAGAGATCTATCCATTTCGTAAGTACAGGATGTGGAAAATATATGTTTTATAGGCCTAAAATGGCCTATTTCGTAGTTTTGGGAACAATGTTGCCTAATCTGCCTTGTTGCGACTTTTCATGCATATTTGGCCTTTTTTAGGATAGTTTTTGAACTTTTTGCAATAATTTCGGGACTTTTTGGGCCTATTCCAGGCTTCAGAGGCATGTTTGGTTTTTTGAGGAGTCTGAGTTGAGCTCCTGAAAGGACCAAAATCGTTCAGAAGTCATACAAATCATGTTTCCGTGACGAGTATGCAAAATATTTTTCTAAATTTTCCTGATTGGAAAAATATTTGGCAACATATTGCTGTGCAAGTCTGGTGCAAGTGGAAACTGGCTATATAAAGCAGTAGAGTTCAGAGCGAGTGATACTTGCTTGCACCTTGTGTCATTTGGCCAAGTTTTGTGATTTCATGTCAGTTTATCATTGTTATTAGATTTTTGCTCTGGTTTACGACCTTATATTTATACTTTAGGTCTATAAAATTATTATGGCTTTTTGATTTTCTGTAACATTATCCTCCGCATGCCCAAAGAAGTAACCTTTTTGTGCCTATTTTAGGTTTTTTCGTGCCTATTGGAGGGTTTTTTTCGTGCCTGATAATCCTGACTCTAGTCATAATTCAGCACCATCTTTAGTATTCCTACCCCATAGAACGTTGCCACCTGGCTAGTGAGGGAACCTATCACACACTTTTCAGCTCTTCGTCGTCACAGGAAAGCTGAGATCTCACAAGCGTTGTGCACAGTGGGTACAAGAACAATGTCATAAAGTGCTGACCGCAAGATTTGGGGGAAGATAATCAGACAAGTCAGAAATTGCGCTATAAGCCAACATTGTTTACTTTTTAACAACTTGGGAGTAACCCCCCCCCCCCTCCGACATTCCTCATCATGGGGATCAATTTGTCCTCCTTGAAAATTCTGACACAGCAATGTTACTCATGCACTTTTCTCCATACACACGACTCCTATGAATTTTTGCTGCTGGATGTATGTCCTTTTAGCTTAAATAAATGTAATTACAGAGCGAAACTCGCATTTGGCAGGAGCGTCGATTGTATCAGGGTTACAAAAGATGGGAGTCACGTTATGACAAGTGACTCAATCGGGAATGTCACTAAGTGAGGAGGAAGCAGAAGGGTGACTCGCTTTTGTCAGTTTAAAAATATTTTTCATTACTCTTTTTTTTAAATTTTACAGCTCCTTGGTACATGCTTTTAAAATAGCCCTCATACAAAACCAGTCAGGATGAAGGTTACATGCAAGCCCTGCAGCAATCCCCTCAGACTTGGGAGGGATGGATGGAGGGCCTGCAAGACACCTTCATCCTTACTGGTTTTTTACATATGGCATTTCTCCTTGGGACAGCAGAAAGTAAGCAGAGTAATGGGACAGGTACTGGTATTAATCATACATATCACATATGTATGCATAAGGTAAGCAAATGCTGTCAGGTTTTATGCATAATAGTGACGATATCAGACACATCTACCATAACTGCTGGTAACCTGTCTTTTCCTATGGCCAAAGAGGTTGGCTTATCCATGCAGCTTTATTATAATTGAATCACTCAATAGAACAAGTTCCCTTGTCCAGGTTGAAGCAGGATTGACATGGGCTCTCGTTCTATTGGGCAATTCAATTGCATGTTGCATCACACTGCATGCAGGTTTGCTACCAGAAGATGAAAATTCCAAACCTGAGCCATCTAAAATAGGCTGATTGGCAGGATGGCAAGTGAAAGTTGCCTGCACCACTTTCATCTATAAGCATGGCGCATGGCCAGTGGTGGGCACACCTAACAGAAAGTCTAGCTTCACTAACCACTAATCCGCTAAATAAAAAAGTTAATTTTTCCAACTTGAAGCTCACTTTTCACAAAGTCTTCGTCGTTTACGATGATTGTTGGCCAATATGAATATTCTAGCGTAGTTCGTTAGCTTTCCTAATGACATCACTTTAGCAGTCCTCAGTTGACGCAATCCGAAGTCACACTGGCCCGAAGCCCATTGCTCACCATAGAATTGGGTCATTTTGCTGGACCCCCCATGTGCACGCCATAACCTTGAGCGCTCGGTCCTAAGGTCATGTCAGGTGCGGTGTATTTATCATTTGAATGTTGCTTAATTAGTTTTGAAATCAGAAGATGAAAAGATGAAGATGTCATCAGTCTGTCAGTTTTCATCTGAGAGGGTGGAATATGTATGAATTCCGTTAGTGGGCTAGTATATAGGGGAACTAAATATAGCAGAAGCTAATTGGTCCACTAACGATTTTCAAAGTTACCTAAAAGGCTAATCAGCTAACAAAAAAGCTACTTCCGCTATTAGTGGTTAGCTGATTAGCGGAACCCTGCCCACCCCTGGACATGGTTATCTTGCCTGCAATCCCGACCTGCTTCCCTATCTGTCATTGCCAGCTAGTTACAAGATTGGGAATCACATCATAGAAAATCAACTTTGACTTGAAATTTATGCTTATGGTAAGTTTGCTACCAAAACTGACCATATTTGAAAACAGAGTACTTTCTGATCCTCAGACGTCAGCATGCAAAATGAATGAACCCTTCCTTTAAACAGTTTAAAGAATAGCCATAAGAAATTGACTGGCATATTCCTCATCAGCAACCTCTGTGACCTAATCCCTCAAACAAATCCAGGTTTTCTGATCTACTACATGTATTTTACCTTTGATTAAAATTACCACCTCAGGGTGGATGAATGTTACTCACCAACTTCTTTTTTACAAATCTGGCAGACCATGCAGTACCTCGTTGATTTGCCCCTGCTCTTCCCGGAAGATGTCTTATGCTGATGACTGCTTTCTTCTTCCGCCTGGCTTCCCCCTTCTTCGTTTTCCCCCTTCATATTTTCGTCTTTCTTCTTGTTTCTTTCACTCCCATGTTCTTCCATTGTCCTCAATCGCCCTCTATCCCTTGTTGGCCTAGCATTTTCATCTTCTTTCCTCCATTTGGGAGTCTTTCTCTTCCTCTTGGGCCTGCTGTTGTTAGGTTCTTCCACATTACTCAAGAATTCTCTGGCTGGAGATTGACAGCGTTTCCTCTTTGAGCTTTTGGAGGATGACACATCCACAGAAGCGGCAGCTCGATGTAAATGTTTGGCTTCTCGCTTATCAATTCTGGCATCATCTGGAACCCTTCCTGTCACCTGTGGTGTTGGTTCGGAACCCCCTACACAGTCTGTGATGGTACTCACTCCAGTAGAACTCTTAGCAGGAGAAGTGTTGGAAATCTTCACCTCTATGCCAGGCTTCTTTAATGTATCACCCTTTACTCTTTTGGCTGGTTTTACCATTCCTTTCTTCTTAGTCTGCGGCAATTTGGCTGCGCCCTTCATCATTTCTCACATCCAAAACGTGGCTCCTAAAATAAATTTGGAAAGGAAACAATATAGTTACAATCAGTACATAAAAATAAGCCATCATCATTCGCACTGTATCATGCCAGTATAAAATGAGGTTGACCTAGAGGTCTGCACACCTGAGGGGAGCCAGATGGCCTGAAGAAATTATGCTAATTTTCACGATTCCTCCTTCCCCTCAAAATCATCACAAATAAATAAACTTGATGTGCTCTAGCACAGGTTTTACCGACTCTCAGGCAATAATATTCTCCAATTCTTTTCCGATGCTTGTAAATGATTACTAACAGTGGTTTCTACCTTGCTTCACCTCACATAATGCAAATCATGATACAGTTTACTCCTGATATAACTGCCTCGGGTACGGAATATTGGTTCTTGGAAGTTTTTTCTTGTCCTGATCAGCACAATGCAAGTTACAATCATTTCAAAGTCATTCTTTGAGAAGATATGTGGCTAAACAATCTGCAAGGGGTTTGTACATAACTTATTCAACACATTGGCTAATTTCATATTCTTTGGGGGAGGGGGATTTCTAAAATGATGCAAAAAGCTTCTCTCTTAAATATGATTCTCTCATAACAATATATTAAAACAGTGAAACAAGGCAAAAATCCTTGGCAAAATGTAGAGTGCAGTATAAATTACCATTGCACCTGTAGTAGTACACAGTACTCCTGATTATCCGGGCTGATGAATGGACAGGTGTCGCCAAATAATTGGTAAACACAGATACAGTGTACAGGGTGAAGGGAAACTCGTGGACAGTCGCCAGGTAGACTGAGAGTACTCATAAAACTGATATAGGGATGTGTAATTAGTTGTGGGCCCCATTGCGTAGTTAATGCGTACGGCGCCGTCCTACAACTGTCCCCTTTCCAGATAACATACTCTGTACGGCATCAAAAATGGTTCAATTGACACAGATATTGCAAAAATAAAAGTTGAACTAAGGCTCGCAACCCCCCCGGGGGGTCGTGACCCACTGGTTGGAAACCCCTGCGCTAACCACTATGCCACCGTGTCGCCCTTCTCTTATAACATAACTTTTGGATGGTCCCTTGAAGAGCATTATATCGTGGTTTTACGGTAACCCGAAAATGGTCCTAGATATCGTAAAAATGACTTATTCACAGGTTTTTACTGTCCTACCGTACTGTGTATGCTGCTTTAACTCAGCTTTAATCAAAATAATAAAACAATATAAGTACATTAAAACCTCAATATAACGCTCTTCAAGGTGCTCTTCAAGCCAAAGTAGCGTTTTAACCCCTTGAGCCCGAACTATACCGCCATCGCCTAGATTTTCGTTCCTGTTAAATTTACATGTACTCTGAAGATAACAAATCATATATTTTACCAATAATAACGGCTATACTTACACGTTCATGCTCTACGCCCAGGGTTGTGAACCGAACCGAACCCTGGACCCGTGAACCCGATAACATTGAACCCGCTCCGGAGCAGTCGAGTCGGGTTCGGAGCGAGCGTCGGAACGGGGTACGGGTTCAAGCCGGTTCAGGGGCCAAGGTCGGAGCGGGTTCAGAGCTGTTCAAAAGCTTGGTTAGGTAGGCCTACAACATACCAACCCAATAGGGGGAAAGGCAGTAAAACCGCTGGATTTACTCCAGAGTATGCATCATGTTTTCATGGTGGGAGAATGACATTTCCAAGCACCCGCGATACAGGGTGTACTGCAAATGTCACATTTTGATGTCATACGCACTTTTGTATGCCACAATATGTCAGAGGCCTACCCATTTTTTTGATGTCACATTCTCACGTCATACACATAACAATGTCACATTTTTATGTCATAGGCATTTTTGTACGTTACAATATGTCATACCCATTTTTGGACCGAAGCAGCGATAGCGGAGGGGATATGGTATCCGGCTGCTTATCGGGAGGTCCTGGGTTCGATCCCCGGTGCCGGCAACTCTAACCGTGGTTTTCTGTGGTTTCCCACGGTTACCCCCAGGAGAATTCCGGAGTTGTTTCCTAAATATTAGGCCACAGCCGCCTACTTCCTTTCCTATCTTTGTCCTGTCCTTGAGGAGGTGCGGGGTCGGTGGGGGGGGTTCTGACCCCGCCCCTAGGGGGATGTCTTAAGCTTGGCCCTCTGGGGGACTGCACACGACCCCCAACGTGATGACAATGCACCTACACCTGTGTCCCCCCCTCACTATCCCTATCCTGTCCCCTGCACCAGTGAGAGAAAAAGTTCGAAAATAGCGAAAAAGCTAAATGGTGGTATCCCACCCCCCTACAGAGCCAGTAGGTTTATCACGGGGTAAAATAAATAAAATTAAAAAACCCCATTTTTGGATGTAACATTTTTATGTCTTACGCATTTTTTGTATGTTACAATATCATATTATTGTAACATACAAAAAATGTGTATGACATAAAAATGTGACATCCAAAAATGGGTATGACATATTGTGGCATACAAAAATGTGTACGGCATATTGTAACATACAAAAAATGCCTATGACATGAAAATGTGACATACAACAAATGCGCATGACATGAGAATGTGACATGCAACAAATGCGTATGACATGAGAATGTGACATGCAACAAATGGATAGGCCTCCAACATATTGTGGCATACAGAAGTGCGTATGACATTGTGGCATACAAAAGTGCGCATGCCATATTGTGGCATACGAAAGTGCGCATGACATATTGTGGCATACAAAAATGCGTATGACATATTGTAACGTACAAAAATGCGTATGACATCAAAATGTGACATTTGCGGTACACCCTGTATCGCGGGTGCTTGGAAATGTCATTCTCCCACCATGAAAACATGATGCATACTCTGGAGTAAATCCAGCGGTTTTACTGCCTTTCCCCCTGTCGGGTTGGTATGTTGTACCTAACCAAGCTTTTAACCACTCCGAACCCGCTCCTGAACCCGCTGGCCTGAACCGAACCCCGAACCCGCTCCGACCTGGGCTCCTGAACCGGCTTGAACCTGTACCCCGTTTGCGACGCTTGCTCCGAACCCGACTCTACTGCTCCGGAGCGGGTTCAATGTTATCGGGTTCACGGGTTCAGGGTTCGGTTCGGTTCACAGTCTACGCCAGGGGTATTCAATTGGTGGACCTCGGTCCAGATCCGGACCGCGACGCAATTTTGTCCGGACCGCAACAATATACAGGACAATTTGAAATAGGATTAGCAAGTATTAATTCATGATTTTTTTTTGGAAAAAGTGCTACAAATTTCATCAAATACACATCCATTCAAATCTCCCACATTCACCTAAGCTCGTGTGACTTTGAACACCCCCCCCCCCCAAATCGCCTGCGGAGGGCATCCTCTCCGCCCTTTACGGCTTGTTCACCTTGCGCTCATGAAATGGTCCCCCCTCCGAAACACTTTCTGCCTACGCACCTGTACAGGACATCATAACGGCCGAAAATGTATTAACATGTCCTGTCTTGTTAGGCCCTTCTTTCAAAAATGAAACCTGTGGTACCATGTAAAATCCATATCTTTACCTGGGGAAGGAGGGGGGGGGGAGGGGAGAGAGTGGACCTTCAATGGCCCAGGAAAGGTAAATACTGGACCTTGTCATAAACTAGTTGAATAGCCCTGATCTACTCTATGTACATGTTTGGAACCAGTTTCATAATCAAGCAGTCTATAAATTAATTTCCATAAGGATCGCCGCAGAGTATAGCTATACTGCCACCACCTAGTTTTTGGCTTGCACGTACTCTAAAGATAATTACATCATATTTTTACAAATAATAACAGCTATACTTACATGTTCAGGGAAAACATAACGTATATCTTGGAAACTATTTTCCTTGTCTAGAATTTTGCTTGCACTTACTCTGAAGATAAGCATAAGATATTTCACAAATAATAACAGATACCCTTACACGTTTATGCTCTACACTATGACCGAAGCAGTTTGGAGGAGGATATATGGTGTCCGACTGTTAATCAGGAGGTCCTGGGATCCTAGGGCCAGCAACTCTGACCGTGGTTTTCTGTGGTTTCTCACGGTCCTGCCAGGAAAATTTCGGAGCTGCTTCCGTAATAATAATAGGCCACAGCCGCTTCCTTCCGTCCCTATCCTATCCCAAAGAGCACAGTAAAATGAAAAGCAAAGAGTTCCAGGCAAAACAAACTTCCCCCCTAAAAAGCCGATGGCTGATAACGGGGTATGAATTATTTATTATTATTATTATGCTCTACACTATGAATGCGTTGAAAACTATTTTCACTCGTCTAGAAGTCCCTAAATTAATTTTACTGGCCAACCGTTAGGCTACCGATTAGATTTGTCCTTACACGTACTCTGAAGATAAGGACAATATATTTTACAAAATAATAACAGCTATACTTACATGTTCCTTGAAAATGCTATGAATATGTTTGAAACAATTTTCCTCCTCTAGAAGTTCCTAAATTAATTTCCAAACTGATCACTGTAAAAAAAACTCAAAATGCCAAGAACTGCCGGCCAACTGTTAGGCTGATTTCATTATGAAATACATTAAAATATACGGAATATTAACCTTGAGAACCTTGCCAGATGAGGTTGCTGAAATCGTCGTACTTCGCAAGAAATAAATGAATCTGGAAGATTTCCGAAGTAACAGGAAAGCCGCAGATAAGAACTCATTTATTTCTCGCAAAGTACGACGATTTCAGCAAATTAGTGGGGCACTATTCTCAACATTGTTATTCCGTGTATTTTAACGTATTTCATTATTAACCCTTAACTACGTAGGTGGAGCCTGAGAGGCTCCAAGCACTATTTAAACGCATGTAACTTTTTCATTGAATTTTATTTTCCACTCTCCTTCCGTGACTTTGTCAGAAAAACCTTCCTACGCATGAAAAGGAAAGAAAAAAATTTTTAGTCCCTATTCTTTGGTTTAAAAAAATTCGTAACGAGGAACAGGTCCCTCTAACCACTCAGGCTATCCCTATGCAGGTGAAGCCAGAGCGGCTCAAAGTTGTTGATGTAACCTTTTAATTAAAATTTTTTCCCTGTCAGAATACGCTGACTCAGCGTGTGATTTTTACGTTTTCGGAAGCCTAATGATCTGAACTGCACTTTCTGTATGTGAAAAGTCCAATATAACAATTTAGTTGATAAGCAGAAATTTAAATATACCGTTGGAGCCTCTCAGGCTCCACCTACATAGTTAAAGGTGTTTCGCCCACCTACGTAGTTAAGGGTTAAATCAGCCAAGTAGTTGGCCAGAAGTACTCAAATTTCGAGTTTTACAGTGATATTTTTGGAAATTAATTTAGAGACTTCCAGATAAGAAAAATTGTTCCAGACACATTCATAGTGTTTTCCCTGATCGGGTAAGTATAGCTGTTATTTTGTGTAAAATATCTTGTCCGTATTTTCAGAGTACTCGTAAGCAGGAAACTTGCCGTTGCCGAGTATAGCTGGGGCTCAAGGGGTTAATCCTAGAACCATGCCATGCCTGAAAGTTACGTTAACCGTGTCTCTTAGGACCCCACGACATATTTTCATTTTTATTAATTTTTCTATAATACTTTTCAATGTATTGACTATATGCAATCATTCTTTGAACAATGCCTAAAATGATGGCTAATTCAAAATAAACATGCACTTCCTGTTATATACTTTTTTTAAATGGCAAACAGTTCATTGTAATTGCAATTTTAATGCATTTTAAGACCTTTGGGTCCGAAATGAACCCACGGCACGGTTCCAGGGTTAAGCAGGAATTTTGTACAGTCCCGGCTCACCAGTCCCAAGGTTGTGGGTTCGAACCTGGCCGAGGTCGGTGACTTTTCTCCGGGTGGTAGAAAAGTGAGAGTGCGCCTTCCTTCGGAGGGGAAGTAAAGCCGTCAGTCCCGTGTGCTTGTGACATTGCGCGAGTGCACGTTAAAGATCCCCAGAGTGGCCAAATTTCCAGGAGGAGGACCACCCCCTGGCATCGGTGTTGAGCCTTAGAGGCAAAAATAGGCCGACGTTAAGCCCCACTGAACCCAGTCCCGGCTCACCAGAGCGATGTAATGAGTTAAGACAAATTATGTTCAAAGGGCAGATTTGGCTAATTTATCAGTGTCCAATAGGTTGTAGATATATGTACATGAATTATTTCCCCGAATTCTGTGGTTCAAGACCTCCACAAAAATTTATAAGTTGATTAGGTGGAGAGTGCTACGTTCAAAGATAAAAAAGAATTGCAGTAATCTGCAACTCAAAAATCTCCATTTTTGAATCGCCCATATCTCGGAATCATATTGTCCTACACAGCTGAAATTTCGGATTTTGCAATGTGTCCCACATGTATACCTGTACGAAAATTTTCAAGAAAATCGGAGTTGGTCGAGCCACCACGTTCCCTGAGTTCAGGTGGAATAACCATTGTTGAACTTGTGTTCCTGATAAGCTTCACCCGAACCAAATTCGCCTTATAAACCTACAGAAACCCACCTCACCCACATTGGAAGAGTACGCCACATGTGGCCGCATGCCCCTAACGCTACACACTTATCGGACCCTCACAACTGGGGCCATTTCCGCCCTGTGCCAAACCTTTTTTTCCCTCTGGCCCTGGCCCGACCCCAACAGACTAGCACTTTACCTCCTCCAGGGTTGCACCCACAGCCGCACCACCTCCGACAGGTTGGAAGTTGGAACTTGGAAAGGAACCTTTCGGCGTCGGCTGCAACCAGGTCGGCTGCTTTGGCGCCTACGAATCCCATTGGCCGAGATGGGAACAAAGGGCGGGACCAGTGGGACACATCCTGGTTGGCGACCCTGCACATCTGAGGAGTGCTATCATTGGGTGGATGGGCAGCCATGTTGCAGCACTGCAATCACGTGACTTGTCTTTTCCAAGCTGATTGGTCAGTATGAATACGACGTGAGACATGGAGGCCTGCATGGGGCTTCAAGGCATTCCAATGCTACCACTAGCTTGCACCTATGAAAACCGTTTATTTGAATTTTGAAGTTTCATTGCAACCGTTAATTCTTCGCCACCGATTCTCGCGCATGTTTTCTACAGAAATCACCACGCTCGTTACTTGCGTATTCGTAATTTCCGTTGACATGAGTCATTTTTAACCGTTACGTTAACTAATATCGTGAGCAAAATAACTAGTATCATGGGGTCATGGGTGGTAATTTAATTATATTTAATCTCCAATTCATGTGATTAAATTTTGAATGCCATGTAATATAAGTACGCATAAAGCTTATGTCAATAATGAAACAGACTTATAGGAAACGTGATTATTAAACACTGCAAATCGCTACAATAAACTTATTATAGAATGTGTATAATTATGGTTATCTCAGCAGCAACCTGTAGCACCAGTGTAGCCCCAACAATTTACAAATATGATTACTTATGTAGAAAGTCTCAAATGATGAGCAATAGGCTACTGTATCTTGTACATAAATAAATGACGATAAATGACCTGCAATTAATATTTTCAAAAGTATCCTATTGATAAACGTATTGATGGCCTAGGCCCATGCCTAATTATTTACAACATAATATACCAGACGGTTACGCAATATCTCATTTGGCTTTTGATTCATTAGTTACTTAATTCTAATTGACACTGTTAATTCTCGTAAGCGTGGGGCAGGGGCATGCAGGGTCACCACAAAGACCATGATACTAATTAAGGGTTAATTTCATTCGTCCAATATGGCATGCACGTTCAAACTTTATGGGCAATAGAAGCCTGTGTACCATAGTTCCAGCGAACGTCCATGCGTGTCATGCGTATTGTGATGGTCCAAGTAACCGGAGCGTAGGAGTCGATTGTGACCAAGCGCCCAGTTTGCATTTGTTCGGTAAGAGGGCTAAAGTCCATCAGTTAGGCACTTCTCCATGGCAATTAGAAAAATAGTACCCATTGCCACCTGTCGCTTTCATCTGAGTGACCAATTTTGCATTCTCTTTTCGGATAATTGGGTCACCAAAGGCAATGGCCCGGCTGCATGTTTTAAACTCCACACACCCTTTGCATGAACCCACCTTACAAAGGCCGGGCTGGTCATAACGAAGATATTGCACCACAGAAATAGGGAGGGAGGAAAGAATGGGAAAGGTAGGCCTATGTCGTAGTACAGGGAGGAAAGGACAAAGGGGAAGAAATGGAGGGCGTCCAGGCCTGTTGCATGAGACCACAGAACCAGCAACACTGAATACACTCCACGAATATTGTGATGATTCGAGCAGCCCAGGACTTGGGAGTCGATTGTGACAAAGCTCCCAGCTTGCATCATCCTTTGGTAAAAGGGCTAAAGCATGCCAGTTAGGCGCTTCCCCCTGGCAATTGGGAAATTGTTCCCAATAGCCATCTGATAAAGACAACATGAAGACTGGCCTGGCCTGTGAAGGCCCTACAGCCAAAAAAGTCCCCAATTTATTACCATCATAAACTACAAACAACCTGATATCAATGACAATACATTTAACAAAAGTTTAACAAAATGTTGATGCACCTTAGTCCCCATGCGCCATCCACCAGTGAAGTCAGAGCTGCGGCACCTCATTGATGCAGACAGCTGAGTCACTGGTTAGTCTTGGACAGGAAGCAGTCAATATCCAAGCATGAGGTTTAAAGGCATCCCACACAGATCGACGCCTAAGGATTATATTGTCGTATGTCGTATGTTAAAACATACGAGATACGACAATATAATCCTTAGGCGTCGAGATGTCACCAAGGCCTGATGACCATGCTGCCAAAGCGGAGGACAAAGAGCGCTGGACCATACCCTGTCCCAACTGAATGCAAGGGGAGACCAGAGGAGTGGAAAGCAGTACCTGATCCATATCTGAAAGGAGGCGTGGGGCAATTGCCCTGACAGCAGAGGAATCAACCTACCTTGGTCTTACACGGTGGAGAGCTGTAACCCTTGTGATGCTGAGTTAGAGGTCATAATAGCACAAGCTGGAGGTAAAGTGACGAAACTGTCAGTTCAGGCGATTTCAAATTAAGAGTCATATGCTAAGATTGATGAGTGTTGCAACTGTTTTCCACAAGAACTCTTACAGATGAGACTCTTGTTAAAAGCCTAAGTAACCTAAAGACTCTTGAGCACATGTCACTGCCTAGATGAGTTTCACATGCCTTCCTGTCAACGCCAGATGTCATTAGCTCTCTTAAAACCCTTGATCTCTCTATGTAATCTATTTTCTTAAAATAGGTACATTTTGCAGCACACAAGCTCTCCTTGGGGTGGATTCATCAAATGTTGTAAGTCAAATTTTCGTGATATCCAGTCGTAACCATAGTTAGTTCATTATTGTAACTATAGTTACGACCGGTTACGATGAAAATTTGACTTACCACATTATTTTGATCAATACACCCCCTGTATTTTGTAGTATAAATAATATAGTTTCTGAAGGGAGGCGTAGTGGTGCTGCGGTAACCCACACGCCCACGGATGTTAAGGTCCCGGGTTCGAACCCAACCAGGAGTTCCCCCCTTCATCTCGTGCAGAGTTGGGCCATCTCTGGCTTCGTCTCGGGTGGAAATTTCCGCTAGACTAATCCACCCGGGGGAGTTCACAAAATGACCAAGCAACGACATTGCACTTGCACTATGCACATCCCCTCCTACCTACCCTAATGGTTGACCAACTAAATAATTGTCAATCATACACATGGTTCCAAATATGGTAGTATTCCCNNCCCCCCCCCCCAAGAGGGCCTTTCGGCCCTATCATGGGGTATCTAAATAAAGTTAATAATAATAATAATAATAATAATAATAATAATAATAATAATAATAATAATAATAATAATAATAATAATAATAAACATTGTTTGATATTTTTTTACAATAACATCACACAGAATTAGTCTGAAGATATGTGGATATTATACTTAAAAACTGAAAAAATAGCTAGTTAATGTGTTCTATCCCTGCCTGGCAGTGCTTAGGCATGTTTAACAATGACTCCGGTGAAGACATACATTATCTGATTTCAGTCACTGCCATGCAGTGTTGTGATGACCATGCAATTACCTAATTTAGGTGGAATCTGCAATGACAATAAAAGATGAGTTTTCTAATAATTAATCTACAGATAGGGCCTACAATGATTTTTTGAGAAAGTACCAGGATGTGTCACTTAATTTATGGATAACATCCATGATTCCATTCATTCTTGACATTAACTATTTCACATGTCAATTATAATAGCAAGTACTTTATTTAGCAGTTATACTCAGCAGTACATACATGTATGTATATTTATATGGACTCAGATAATACATACGCAAAGTTTAATACATACATTTCAAAAATAATCCATTTCAAAAATAATACTTCTCGACCCAGCCTGAAATAACTGGCAAACACTCTTCAATGTATTTAATAAAACCTTCACACTCTTGGCTAAAGTGGTAATACAATGGGCTTCATCAGAAAAAAAATTAATAATTAAGTACTGACTGTGACCTCACATCTTGTGAATGAAGAGGCAAATACCGGTAGTCAAAAAAATTTACTTCATCAATCTTTCTTAGCGTGGCAAAATATTACTGACAGAAAATTAATAAAGATAACGTCCAATTTTTCCTCTAATTTCTGACACACATGACAACAATTATTATCATCAGCACAAAAGTTGCCCAGGGCTTCACTCTAAGTGCGTCATACTTTGTTGTCAATTACACCAGAAATTACAGGGAAAATAAAGATTTTTTAACAGCCAACTTTTGCCCGGCCATAATTCTCCGCAATGCAGCGTCGCACAAAATCAGCCACCTTTTCATCCAATCCCAGCTTCTCTCTCTCAGCTTCGAAGCTTGCAAGCGATCCATATCCACCAACATAGCCATTAAGGCGGCACGCAACATTGGACTGAATCAGATCATCCAGATCCATGTCAAGCGATTGCAGTATCCAGCCATAACGACTTTGCAGCAAATACTTTTGATGGTAACTGCAAACAAGGTGGTTACTATCTCTTCACGAATTTATAAATTGAAACTTACTCCTCCGCTTCATAGAATGTTTTTGCTGGCAAAATGAGGGTTGTAATTGGTCGACTCCTTTTTGTCTTCTCTCGTTTCATCGTCTGTTCTGCCAAATTTTTTTGCTCGTCATCATGGTAAAATATGGCCGACATGTACTGCAAAAAAACGTATGAATTACAACACATGGAGGCATATTTCAGTCCTTCATCCTACATTATGAGAACTGCTTCCACCAAATATTGTGGTGGTCCAAGGAAAAACCATTCCTGGCAGTGTTCCTTTCAGTGGAATGGGGGCAGTCAGGATTGAAAATCTTCATGTGCATTGAACCATCAGTAAAAGTGTCTAGCTATGCTAATGATTAATTTGTGACAGTTGAATCATGTGTCATTCAAACTGAAAATTAGCATCCACCATTGATTTCATTGCCATAAATGCAGTTTTGTAATGACTGTGAAAGTTGCATTTTTTCCAAATGTCCATTTCAAAGGGAAACTTTCCAATCTACTATGGTAATAACAGTATGGTACTATAGCAGCGGTTCTCAACCTATGTCATATTGGGCCCCGCTGGAAAGTAATTTCAGATATCCCCCACCTCTTTTTCCATCCCCCACCCATCTAGGCACTACGACAACTTCACTACTAGTAAGTAGTCCAGTACGTAGTTTAGGAAGATACAAAAGTACTGTACTCCATAGGTCAAATCACAGTAATTGTTCAATATGTCCTGCATTGAGTACCGCACAGGCCTGTAGGGGGAATCACAGGTTCTTCAGCACACAGGAAACAAAATTTGCGCCTGTGGCATGGCATTTGTCCTCGATCCTGGTGCAGAGGTGGGCCATATTGCGAATCTTCACCTGTACACCCATCCGTGTAATGAAATGGCCTCGTCAGAAAACAGCACAGGATCCATCCTGTCTCAGAACCAAGCACACATTTCCACCCTCCAGACCTGTGCATGACTCAATGACGGTAATGTTGAACAATTACTGCAATTTGGCCTATGGTGTGGGACTTTTTGGACACCCTGTATATTGCTCACAAAGTTGGGAGATAATTTTACATTGAAACCAAATGCAAAATCATCTCCTTTTCGAGTGATACAGTACACCCCTTTAAATTAATACATGCAACTTTCCAATTTCCCCTTTTTCTGGCATGATAATGGACCTGAGTAGACCTACCCATATTGGCATTGTAATAATTATCACACAAATATCAGTAACTCAGTCATTACCCCAAATATATTTTTGGACCCCTTTGCAAGACCACAGATAGGGGTGTCCAGATTAATGATTGAAGGTCACTGTGTTAAAACACCCTACAAAACATGGCAAAAGACTAACAAACTAATACTTATAGAAGGCTATGATACCCAGATTCTTGGGAATTAATCCATAAGGTGCTTTACAACTCGTTTCTAACACGGCTGCTAGCTAAGTACCTGTCTTGACTTCTTTCCAGTTGGATCGTGCCCATTCCAGAACATATCCAGGAGCTTGGTGTAATTGGTTTCAGTCTCATCATAGTCCATGTCAACTGTTTCAGTGTGGTCGCCACTGTAACAAAGAAGCATTCAGCAAAGGCAATATTTATCAACCAGTACTTATGGACCAGCACTCAACTGCAAAACAAAATTCCCTACATTAAATGTTTGCCCCCAAAATGTTAATGACAAATTACAAATGAAGAGGGGGACTTAATTTGGGTAACAA
This sequence comes from Catajapyx aquilonaris, assembly GCA_000934665.2. Lineage (NCBI taxonomy): Eukaryota > Metazoa > Arthropoda > Diplura > Dicellurata > Japygidae > Catajapyx > Catajapyx aquilonaris. The sequence continues at coordinate 34,187 of KZ538689.1, forward strand.
GGTCTTACAGGTTGCGATACGTAGGATTGGGTGTTGTCCCACCAGTGTATCCAACACGTGTTTGCACGACCCCCGGAGCACAGCCGAAGGCTGCCTCCGGGAACCAAAATCAGGACATGCTGAAGGTGGCCTTTTTTGTGGGCTTGTTTGGATTGGACATCATTCCAGATGCTCCTCTATGTGATGCAAGTACCTGGTAAAATGAACACTTCATTGAGAATACATCATTTTAAAAAAATTATAAAGCCAACCATAACAACACACGAAGCATGCAACCTCCGTAACAAACTTTGCAGGCATGACAACTTCAAGGAAGTACATCTTTAAAATATACTTTTCTGGACCCATGTTCACTGGGCTTTCATGTCATTTGGCAAGTGTTTAGACCTGCATCTGCGAAGTTTGTTACAGAGGTTTAAAGACACCTTTTCTAACTGAAATTTAGTAATATCTCAGCATAAATCTGCTTATTTTTAACTTTCTATTATTGCTTCAACCAAAAAATTGTACTTCTGTTGCGACTTTCAACAATGTCAACCAAATTAAACGCAGTTTCCATCTCCATCGTGGCCCACCTTTGTACTGTACAAGTACTGTCTAATAGCCAGACAGTCTTAGCAAGAGGCCTACTGTTGGCCTGAAACACACAACTTACAAGAGCAGAAAAAAAAACTTTCACTCTCTAGATTCAGTATGTACCGGTGTGTAAGCAATCAATCAACAACAAAATGTGTATCTACTTCCCCCCCAAAAATTTAACCAACCTGGCTGATGCTTCGCGGAAGTAGTGCAATCACGCACTTTCGCAATATCATTACATCATAATACTGTAGAACGCTTGTAGAATGTAAAACAGGAGAGCGCACGGTTTAGAGAGCACCTTCAAAAGAGAAAGAGAGAGAGAGAGAGAGAGAGAGAGAGGTTCAAGGTAGTTGAAGGGTCCTACTACCTGTGGTCAAGCCTGCCACATTCCCACACTCCCAGAAAGGCAGAAACCTCTCATTCACAAAATTGATGCGTAAATACAGAACTGATGATTAAATAAAAGTTCAAAGCGCGAGTATTTATTTACAGTAAAAGCACAGGTAGTAAGAAACTGCCATTATTGGTCGTAATCACGGTCGTAATCGTCATAATCAACAATAATTAGTCTGAATAAGTCATTGTTAATACCGGTTAATACCAAAGGAACCATTGATATTGCTCAGCAATATGTCATGGCAATATCTTCGGTGCCACAATAATGTATGCATAATCATAATGTAATGCCTATAATGTAGCCCTAATCCCATAATTTGTGGATGGCCTTTTTCTTGCAAACAATCATTTAACACTTAACCACCTACGTGAATCTGCCACTCATTGGCTACGACGCGACGTGGGGTATTTCACGACCCCACGCGGTTTTCATTTTTTTTTTTAAATTTGCCTTAATAGCACTAAAGCCATTCTTCCGCGCTAAATTCTGCCTGTATTCTCATCTGTATGTGTAAAAAAAATCGATCTCCTGTGACCATTGGTTGAGTCCGTTGAGTCATAAGGGACCTGAGACTCCGTTATCGCACCTTATTCGTAGCCTTCCAGTTTGATTCTGTAAGTTAGTAATGGCTTATAACGTAAACATTTCCAGCTGCACAGTCTGCAAGATTTTAGTTCTGAGCAATATTTATTGCTGAATATCGACACTCACACTTTATAAAATACAATTTTGCGGTGATGCGCTGTGATATGTGCTCTCTAAAAAATTATGTACATTGGCTACGACGTGGGGTATATCTGGACCCCACAGGGACGCTTAGCAGCAGAAAAGTACCGGTAAGGGGACGTCCACATATTACGTAACGGTATTTTTGGCCATTTTTGACCCCCTCCCCCCCTCTGTAACGGGACCGTAACGATCTCCTGAACCCCCCCCCTCCCCCCCCCTCCGTTACGTAACGCCCGCTTTTTTTAAAATTTCGTGCTTTGGAACGAGCCCCACGTGTTTCATGTATATAAAACCAAGGCAATAATTTTAAGAATATGTTTACTGTAAAACTACTGTACTTGTGAAAGAAAAGAAAACTTTTGTACCGATACTAAAATTTAATATAGACAGAAATGATCTGTATTTCAGAAGATTTGTTTAAAAAGGGGAAGCCTGAGTCGCCTCGACTCAGGCTATGAGGCTCTTGGGAGGGTGGGGGGAGGGCGAAAGAAAGGGGGAGGGGAAGATAGTTTTTGGAGTGTGGGAGGAAATTTATAACGGGAGAACCCCGATATAAAACCCACGCAAGCGCGGAGAGAACTCCATCGAAACTCAATCCATATGGGAAATCCTTGGCCCAATCCGGGGATCGAACCTGGGACCCCAGAGGTGGGAGGAGGCGGACTTTATAATATTAAACCACTACGCCACCGCGTCGCCCGTATTTCAGAAGAAAAACGAAAAAATTAACGAACTACGTTACGTACAGGTGCGTATTTTTAAAGCTACAATATGGGCATGTTTTATATAAAAGAGAAAATAGTCAGAACAAAAATGACATTTTTCTATGACTTTGAGACCCTGGAACAATTGTCACGCAATAGGTATGGAATCAACAAGTAGTACAACATGTGACTCACATAAATACCTTGCATAAAAATAGTGAGGTTGTCAAGTTCCTACGAAAAGTCTCATAAATAGCTTTTTTCGCACGTTTTTTTTTACCGATTCGGACCACTGTGAGGCGTCACTCAGTGGGTAGCGGACGACGCAGCCACGCAGGCCACGCTGAGTCGCACTCGGAATATTTATACAGTGCGTTCAAATGCGTTACGTAACGGCTACCCAACCCCCCCTCCCCCATGTAACGGACCGTCACGCTCGCCCAAACCCCCTCCCCCCCTAAATCCCGTTACGTAATATGTGGACGTCCCCTAACTCCGCAAAAAAAAAATCTACTGATGTCAAAATTTTTCTTTGGATCGAAGAAAGTATGTCTTAGGAATATAGGCCTGCCATTTTTCATTTCATACAAAATTTATTAATCGCGATGGTATTAACTACATTGTGGGGTAGAAAAATACCCCACGTTGGTGGTTAAGTGTTTAAGACATTTTATCTCATTTGTTGTGTTTTGGTAACTGAACCAATTTTTAAAATATTTCAAAGATAAATTAAAATATTTATTCCAGAGTAGTGAGTAAGGCCTGGGAACAGGACTGTTTACTGTCGTCTGATAAACTGCATTGCGTTTAACGGTAATGGTTGCTGGTATAACCAAGGGTTTGAGGAGTTGTTTGGAATGGTGAGGTGTGTTGATTGACTGTTCTACAGAGCAGACTTTGTATAGGTACCTCTTGTGGGAGAATACAGTCATCTGGGACTGGGAGCTGTCAGGTACCGTGTTTGATGGCATATAAGACACACTTTTTTCCCCCAAAAATTGCTCAAAAATCTTATATGCGCAAATGCATTACAAACTTTTTTTTACCAAATATTATCTGCTGAAATGGGGGTGCATCTTATATGCCGTCAAATACAGGGGAGGCAAAGTGGCGCTGTGATAACGTATGCGCCCACGGATGGAAGGGTCCCGCAGGTTCAATCCCAGGCCGGGGTCTCCCCCCTTCATCTCGTGCAGAGTTGGGTGGTCTCTGGCTTCATCTCAGGTGGAATCTCTGATAGGCTAATCCACCCGGGGGAGTTCAGAAAATGTACCATTACAGATATTGCACTTGCACCTTGTACATCCCCTCACAGTAGTTACCCTGCCCGCAGACGACCCGGGTGATTCGCAACAAGGTTCCAATGTATGTACACATTGTACGCAGGCCTAAAAGAAAAATAAAGGTCTGTGGAATACCTCCTCAGTTGGGAGGTCTGCACTACCCAAATTATTTTTATTACTGATGGTATAACAGGGTGGATGGAAAGTTGCGGACCCCCCCCCCCCCCC